>OY740769.1:125751969-125969469 GCA_963513935.1 Aphrophora alni | reverse complement strand
TGAAAACTAATGTAAGTGTAGACTTCAATAACATTTGACGGGCTACAATTTCTGATAGAGAAGAGATAGCGAACTCTGGTTTTCACCATTCTTTAAGTTTTTGTAAACACTTCAAAATGAGCTGTCACTTGAAGGGGGTTTACATTTAAAATTTTTGAGTTGTCCCCAAAATCCCCCATTTTTGGGGGACACTCAAAATTTTCCAAATCATAAAATGAAACTTCCTGCTAAGATTGCACGACCACCAAAAGGATATCTTTGTATATTTACTTAGAAAAATATTAGAGGGGGGGTCTTGACTTTTTACTCACCCAGTATAATATTGACATGTAATACCAAACTAATGCGTTAGTAAATTATTCTAAGTTTTCGATCCAGAGCTATCCCAATGATTATGAGAGAATATAGACTTTAACATTAATTACAAAGATTTACTAAATTGCTACACCTATGAAACTTTCTCGAACTATCTGATCCCGTGGCTTAGCGAATTTTCTTCTACAAACAATCTAATCCCTTGACAACATCCTGGTCACGTTCACTCATCAGGTATAGTGAACCCACCTGGTCCAGTCTCTCCGTTAATCAACTGACTTCCTCTCCTCTCCACTATGAGTTTATATACTTCTTAGATGTTTGCAACGTGTTGGAAGATTACAATCCCTATATTTTTGTATTCTGTAGTAATGATTGTTTATGCTCTGGTGTCTACCAAATGAACCTATCTTATCTATCGAGTTATATCTACATATTACATTCTACATATTACAATTCGTTTTATTTATATTACAATATAAATAAAATGTAAATATTGATTTTTTTTATATTCAGTATTTTTCTGTGTTGATACAATTAGATTAGGCTTTACAAATATAAAAATGAACAAAAATGTATATATTACATAATTGGAAACAAATTTTTATTCCAACTTGAATCATTAAAACTTAGAAAATAATTATTTTGTTTATGTCTTCCACAACTACCCATCGGATCAAATAAAAATACGATATCACTCAGGTCTTGAATCCTTGATCATCGGAACTAAATAAACTAACGATTATAGGTAAAGTTTTCCTCTCTTTTACACTAAGTCTTTTCAATAGTTTTCATATATTTGAGGAATGTTGTAAGACTTGAATGAAAATCAGCGGTTTATACTTAAATTCACTAGGGAGATACCAATATTATAAATATTTCTGATTTAGTTTACGAGAGGTAACAGTTATGTCATTTACATGTGTCGTAATTCAGTATTTTACTTTGCTTTGTTGTGCATAATAAACGTATTCAGGATGCAGAGTATACCATACAATTAACAGAGAGTATGAAATAACAGTACTTAATTTATAATATTTCTTTTCAGGCTTTGTATAAGTAGAAGTATTTCAATCGTAAACTGTTAATGATTTAAGGTTCACGACTTTTTTTAGAAAAATAGTTATTTTGTTTTACAAATCTAATCCTAAACAGATTTATTTGTTGTTGTTGATTTACATTAAAATAACAACAAGAAATGTATTTATCATTCTTGTATTCAAAACAAAAATACTGATTTTTTTCTTTTAAAATAACTCCAAATTATAGTTCCTTATAAAGGAAACAATTTATCCCTCGACTCATTAAACTCCAATTCCTCTACAATTATCCATATAGACTACGAATCAAAATTTACTTGATTAATTAAGGTAATTATTCGCATTCAGAACAATTAGAATACGTACATAGTTACAATAATATTGTGTAATGTATTTCCTTCAACCAAATTTCATCTCGTTTTGTAATCCGAAGTAATCCGAAATTGGGTCATACCATAAGATTAAGTACAGGTACTTTCATCTCTTATCATTATCTTTCCGCATTGCAGAATCCTTAATATCCTTACTCAATTTAGTAAATGAATCGATTAACCTAAATGGGTTTGTAGAATAAAAAGAAAATCATTTTGTTTGGTTCAATATCAAGGTTCTCTTTTATTTCCGTTGTCCGTAGAACATTATCAAAGAATTAGTCTTTAAAAGCAACGAAGAAAACAAATTATGTTTTACACACAAGAGTTGAACATAATATTTATTGGTTGATTTAAATTATTATGTTATAGTCAGCATGAGGTTAAAATGGGATATTTTACAGTCATGGCGGTTTTATGTAGAATAGCCGAACGCAAACGTTGGAATTTTCCAAACTGCCAAATGAATTTTGTGTGTCGCTGTTTTCTTTCTGCATTGCAATTAATTGATAATTATATATTAACGATATATATACTGTATATATAATTCTTTCTTATAGCATTGGGTGATTAATAACAACAAGATTCAGAAAGATTTACGTTTTTAAAAAAACCAAGTCATGATATGTTTAGTTAATATTTCGCTCTTATGATCGAATTATTTTGATTTAGAATTAATAGCATCACCTAACGTTCTAAGAGAGTTGAAGAGAAATTTTAAATAACTTGAATAAATTTTTTAAAATTCAATATCTTCTTTAGTGTCTCTGAATTTTAATATTTACTTTATTACCTCTAAATTAATGTTTTTTTGTTCAATTTAATTTAAGCAATAAATCACATAAGTAGTACAATATATAATTATTTTATCAAAATAATTTATATAATAAAATTTTATAATATAGTAAAACTTCACGAATGTTTCGTCACTACTACTTTCTTAATTATTTCTGTTCATAACTTAATACTACGTAACTCATAAAAAAACCAAACACTTTCGTTTCTTTTCCGGTATTATAAGTTTTATAATTTTTTAACAATTTTTGGCAGATTTGTTGATTATTTATTTCTCAAATTACATTCTAGGTCAATGTATAAAGTTCGTTCAGTACAGTATGTACATACGTTACTAAGATTGAATTGTATCCAATTTACATATTTATGATGATAAAACGTGATTGTCACCCATTATTTCAAATATGGGTGGTTTCAATGAATTGTGTTTTTGATTTTTTTTTTTCAGTTTTAAGAGTAGATACACCATTGATTAATTTTATTTGAGTTAATATCGTTTATTGGGTAGGATAGAGTTGGTTCATAAATTTCAGATTTTTAGTATAGTCTAATTTTGTAAAACTGTCATTATTTATGTATTATTTATGAAACGTTAGGTTCTAGTTTTGAACATATACTTCAAAAGTTAAAAATAAACTAAAAGGTTTGAATATTAATGAACTAACGGAATTTCTTAAGATATATTGTTTATTAACGCAATTAAATAGAATATGAAAAGAATTTGTAAGTATATCGCAACCACATATGCACAAAACCAATAATAATCTATAATTTAATTCGTATTTTATGTTTTAATAGTGTGCTGCATTTAAATTTAATGTAAAAGTAATTGGAAACTCATGTACTGTTTACATCACCTACATTTTAATATAAATATATATATATATATATATATATATATATATATATTTATTTATTTATAATCAGAATAAGCCTGAAAATTAAAGTATTCTGTTTAATACATTCTGTACTATTCTAAATTCTACTGTATATGGATCTTTTGTACTGATATATTCAATTATGTAATTAACTATATATATATATATATATATATATATATAGTAAATTACATATTTGAATATATATATATATATAGTTAATTACATAATTGAATATATCAGTACAAAAGATCCATATACAGTAGAATTTAGAATAGTACAGAATGCTTTAATTTTCAGGCTTATTCTGATTTTACAAGAGAACTCACAGGTATCGTTTGAAATATCTAATTTAGATTCAAATGGCAAAACAGATAATTTGTAATCTGTTCAATTCAATAGAAACATTTCAACAGAAAGGTTCACCCAATCCTCTTATGGTTATTTATAAGGGAGTGGATTGAATTGCGTACTTTTAAGAAGTGTTTAAAATTATTTCATTTAAAATAGTTTCTATTTTATTATTTCTGTTAATTTAGCATTACTTTTTCTTAATGTAAAATGTGTTTACCATTTAATTTTCTTTGCATAAATACATAATTATGTTTGATAATGCTCTTTAAAATATAAAATGGTACAAACAGTGCATGATGTATTTAGCTGGTGGTTTCAAGTAACAAATTATTCTAGTCTTTCGCTACACCCTTTGTTATGTGACAAAATCCTAAAATATAACGGAATTTATTGATATATCAACAAATCTATAACAGTATGTGTATAATTTTACATATTAGTAGCTCTAATCTTATTTAAACCAGCACTATGACATTTATTAAAATCGGATAAATCTAGAAAGAATTAATTCTTGCGAAAAAAGTTTTTTTCTAAAATTATAAAACTACTTGTAATTTTATTATTATGCATTTTTCGGACATTTGCCATCATTTCAGTGTTAAAAATCAAAACACGACGTTTCGGGAATAAGAATCAATTCTCGTTACTTGTAATTAATTGTGCGAAATGCTTTTATTTTACCCTTTGAAAATTTCCTTCAATGAAATAGGGTTGGTTGATTTCAACTTTGTGTTTTAATAATATCTGTTGTAAAACACATAATATTAAGTTAAATAATTATTCATATAAATGTTTATAATTTAAATAAATAAGTGCGATGTAAAATGTAACAATAACATCCTTTATAAACCTTTAAAGTTATTTAAATTTTAGCCCAGACTTACATTAATTAGGAAACAAAATTCCAGTTTCCATAAGTACTAGTTGTTCATGAACAGAACAAATTCGACGACTTTTTAACACTCATAAGACTAAAATTAAAACAAAACTTGAAAACAATTTTTCACGAATAAGTTTATTAAATCATATGCATTTCAACAATAATTTTGCCATCTTTAGTGATGCATGAGCTACAATAATCGAACTATAACTCGAGTATAACTCGAGCTCTACTGTGTATACAGTGAGAGAAATTGTGTTAAATTTTTATATTTATTTTAAATTATTTCACAAGTCAACTATTTAGTCATTTATTTAATCAATATTCATAAGACATTAGAAATTAGATCAAACGTGAAATATAATATTGTACATCGTAAAATAAATGTCATTAAATCATAATAATTTCTTTATTAAATTTGACCAGCAGCCATTTTAGATTGTATCATATTGAAAATATATTTAGTTTTTTTCATTTTTTCTACTCATCAAACCCTACAAATTGATGTATCACACGGCACTCATACTATTTCAGATATTTTGGAAACCCATTAGGAGGTTAAGTAGAATTTGAATGCAAGGGTAAGATTTTGTAATTATATTTATTAACATATAAGTAGAGGTTGCGGGCCTGAGACTTTATGATCGCAATGTATCTATAAATAAAAGGATCTTTTTTTACAATAAATATAAGTTTGCAATTTGTTTATTTAGAATAGGTAATTAGAAAGTATTTATTAAAACGGAATTTTTACCTTTTGTTTAATACAAACGGGAATTTTGAACAAACTGGCAAAGTTGTTCTAATTGTTTTAATAGACTATTATTGGAATATTATTGGTTAATAATTAGCAGTTCAACATTGCTATTATATTGGCAATAAAATATTGGTCTGTAATTTAATTATTGTTGATCTTCGGGATTACGATATTTGTCCATTATTGGTTTTAAAACGGCAGAGTGACATTGAATTAGAATATAAAACTTCTAAAATACAATAATGGACGAATGAAAGAAAGTAGTTATCAATCTTACGACACATTATTGATTTATAACATTATATGCCTCCAAACATATAATAGATGCATTATACAAAACCACTTTCATTTAAAGACATGACAATCCTCTGAACATTTAACTTGGTAGCATAATCACTTTTATTTTTTCTATTATAACAATTTACACGTATTACTACAATTGGTCATAAAGTTTGAATGAAAATTCTAAAAACCTGACGATTTTAACCCAAAAATTCACAAAGTCTCATCAATAAACTAATTACAAACCCGTAATTACTCGAGTAAGGGAATTTTAAAAAACTTGTGACGTCAAAATGAAGCCAGATCATACACAATGTATCTACTTTTTGAAACACATTTAAAAACGAAAACTAAGTATATGAAAATGTTACAGTATAGTGACTGAATCTTTTCATACAGGAGAAATTGAATTTTAAAATACTTATACATTATGCAAGGAATATTCCACAACACCTGACACTTTCTTTTCAACTTTTTATCATATGCTTAATAACAATTCCAATATATTCCTTTTTTCCACAGCTAATCGGTTACAAACTTTAAACACTAAATCTGTCAGTTTAAGATCCTCAATACAGATTTATAGAACTTTCATTTTTCATTAGAACTTAAAATATACCTTCTCGTGCGCTAGTAATATTTGTTAACGAAAAAAGATAACAATTAAATGTTTGATGATTTCATTATACCTAATAATACATATATAGTAGCAACATTCATTAAAATTAGGGGAGAAATATTTAATGGCTTTCATATGAATGTAGTTTCCAACCATATATACAATTATAATGTATTTTTTAGTCTGGTTTAATTGACTGATAGTAGTAAAAGTAATTTTGTTTTAAATAGTAAAATATAAATTCAAACCAGTAAGCATTAGAAGAAAATATAATCATTATTTTTTATAAAAATAGTAATGTCAGGAACAACATGTGTTTTCCACATTTATAATGAAAAATATAATTAAGAAAATAAAATAATATGAATATTATAAGAATAATTAATAACGTGAAAGAAGTGTAGCAGGTCTACAATCAATTATATATTTTTTTATCAGTTAGTCCACTTCCAAAAGAAATGTCAAGTATGTATATCTAAGTTTTTCATCTGAAAAGCTTTTTAGAGAATTAAAAGAAAGATAACATAAACAAACCGAATATGATGTACCGTAGACATTATATAATATCGACTATATTAATTGTAATGAGGTTAACTTTATTATAAATTTATTTTTTGTAATTACCTTCTTTTAATTTACAATATACACAAAACTAACAATATACTAGATAATACTACACATGATTAATTATGCATGGTTAACTACCTACTGTAGTGTAATATAGTGTACACCTTTGTACTTTCGGAGATAAACAATTTACTGCGTACCTACTAATGTATCCGACTAACGAACATGTTCGGACTGGTCGACTGGAAACCTAACTACACTGCGTGTATGGAGGGAGTAATCTACTAAAATGTGCAATCGACCGTAGCTACTCGCCGATTCCACTAGACTACAACTTAACTACACGACTAAAACAACGTCTGCAAACGAGTAGAGTAGTACTAAATAACTAACCTACTATACTAAAATATTCGACCCATGCAAAGTAAGCTTTAAGCCTAGTTCGGACTAGGCTAGTAATTTAGTCGAGTGGGGAGTAATTTAGTAACTACACAACTACCAACTGACCAAAAATCGTCCGCACTTCAGTCGTGTACAGTAGTAGTGTATTGCAAAATTAACAACAGGCAACGCAACAAATTAAATAAGATAATAAAGCTCATTGCAATGGCTATTTTAGAATAAGTGGAAGAAGAAATTAGTTTAACATGAGAAAAATAACTATTGGTACGAAAATGGATTCAGAGAAGAGGTGAACAGGACCTTTTAATTCTCTTTTCAATGAAATAACACTAAAGAATACTAAATAATAATTGAAACAGATCCTAAAGAATACTTTGGTAATTTTGAGAATTACTTCACACTTTTTAGTGGAAGAATCCACTCTCATGAAAACATAGAATAAATGGATGTAGTACTTAGTGGAGTAGTTTGGTCACTTACAAAAGTACTCCACTAAAATGTTGTTGTTCAGAAACGTTTAGTTACTAAATTATTCGCCACTCGTCTAAATTACTAGCCTAGTCCAAACTAGGCTTTAGTGTTATAATAATTTTGCTATTGTGAATGACTGAAGGTATGAGGGCTTTGAAAGAATGGTAATAATTTATGTTTGTAATGGTAGTATGGTGTTTGATACGGTCCACTTGGGTTTTAAAAAACTGTTGTGTTCTAATGGTTTGTAAGCAGTTTACAATTTAATTAGCGTCTGACCTATTTTTCATTATGTTTCAACCTTGTTTTGTTTTTTATTTATTTCCAAAAAGATGGTAACCCCATTTAAATCCCCAATTTAATTGTGAAAATGAAGGATTCTTCTAAAAGAACATAATAATTTGTCAATTTACGTAATATATATTCAAACTACAGACCTGGTTTTAATAACATAACATCAAAAAATCAAGATATTAATCACTTAGTGAAAGTACTGAATAGCATCACCTCAAGCGCTGTCGAGAGTTGTAACAGAAATGTTTGCCTTCACTGGTCCCGAGATCGCTCATTGTGTGTTTTTTGTCTGTACAAAATCTGCGACAATTGTGTAACGAATTTTCGTACCGAATACGTCTAAAATCCTTCCAATAGACCTACCATTTATGAATGACATAAGATGTTTGTTGAAACCGGGAGTTCAGTGAGACAGGTTCTTGTAGAGTTCGAATTTAGACTCAACCAGTTCCGAGGAACTGGAAGGGCAGGCGTACTCACCACCTACCCCCACTCTGATAGAAAGAGTAACGGGGAGCAATCTCACCACTAGCACGCCACTGCCACCACGAAACCATTACAGTTCAGTAAGACATAAGAAATTCTCAGTCTGTCCCCGTGTGTCTGACGATGTCGTAGATAAAGTGAGGCAAAGCTTTATTAACATTCCTACATCAACCGCCGCGGAGTGCTTCAAGTGAGCTAGGCGTTCCAAATGCGACTGTTTAGCCTGTGTTGAAATATAGTTTGCATCTCAAACCGTACATATTAACAATGGTACAAGAATTAAAATACTCTGATAGGGATTTTCGTAAGGAGATTTGTGCGGAAATAATACATAAATTAGTTGTCGGAAGACCAGGATTTCTTTACAAATATAATCTTCAGTGATGAGTTGACTTTCCATGCAAGTGGTGAAGTTAACACTCACAACTGTCGAATTTGGTGGCAGTGATAATAGGCCTACACGACGATCTTTGTAACATCCTCGTGATAGTAGAGAGATTAACGCATTTTGTGCCTTAAGCAAGAGAAAAGTTAAGGCCTTTTCTTTCTTGAACAGAAAATCTTCAACGGAATAATATACTGAAAAACTGTTTCATTCATGAGGATGACTAAGACGACGTGGGCCGATTCCAAGGCCTTCTCGTTCACAGGATCTGATATCTCTCGTGTTTTACTTCAAGGATAAAGTTTATAAACTACCCTTACCGACTTCTCTCGCTGAGTTCAAAACAAGAATTTACGCCGCGTTTGAAGAAGATGCGCCTCACATGCGGTTAGGAGTTTGGCAGGAAAACGACTACAGATGGGATCTCTGTAAAAAACCATGGATATTACATTGAACCTAACTATTACACTAAAACTAGCTCTGTAAGTAGTCTGAATGATTTATATGAATTTACAAATTTCTTTTTGAAGCATCCGTTATTATAATTCGAATTTAATAATAACTAATGTTGTATTTTATGTTTACATTTCTAGTGTTTTATAGAATTAAGCAATAATAATACTGTAATACAGTATATAATTGTAAAATTGTAAAATAAATATATTATCTGTAATGTAACAGCAGATATTTCTTATTGAAACTCCATATTATAGGATTAAATAAAGCACTGAAGCTAAAGTTTCAAAACATTTTAATAACATACAAAAGCTACAATTGATTCGCCTTGCAGCATCCTCAATTGTAGCATTTTTACGTTATAAAATTCCTGAAAGATTAGGTTCAGTGCTTTATTTAATCCTATAAATATATTATATAAGTGTCAGCTAATTATAATATTAAATTAATTACTTTCCATGTTTCAATCTTAAAGGAAGCAACGATGGATCTTATTTTGTTCAATATCCATATACATTACATTTATTGTGTTCTCAAATAATTTTCTGTTTTAATGTGAATAATATTCCGTAATATCAAGTAAATAAATTCACTTTTGCCAGCACAACGGCTCTAAAAGCACTTTACTTCTCAACAAGAATTAATTTAAACTTTAAATAGAATTATAATTTCACTTCCGCCACTGCACTAACTTCAATTAGTCGAGTACGTTTGTAAAATGTACTTAATGATCAAGATGAATTAAATAATTTTCGTAGCTGTACTTTGTTTTAATCATTTACAAAAGTTTGTAGCTTAAAGTTCGTCTCTCTTACGGTGCCTCCTACATCGATAAATAATTCACTTGGTCGATATTTGGATACAATATTTAGCACTATGCTTATTGTAAATCTAGAAAAAACAATATTATGTTATAATACAAAATCAAAATCACATTATGTATACATAGTGTTGTCATCTCCCTACTTAACACCACTGGTTTAATTCTACTTAGAAATAGACGGGCAGTTGGACAGATGGACGGTCCAGACGAGTCCTATTTACACTGTATTGCACATAAGAGTATATTAATTAAAACTGTAATCATACTTTTAAGATTATAACCTAAACAAATATACAGTATTATTTTATATCTTCCGACAACATTTAGAAGAAATTGTAATCTTGCAATAAATTGAATATTAAAAAAAATATATTAATAGTACCATTCAAAGTTAGTTTCAATTTGGTAAGCAAATTTGGATGGCAGCAATTAATACCTTCATTAACACACACAGACATAGAAACACACACACACACACACGAAACCTCGATATTTTATTTTGGCGATATCTAAATATTTTTTTCATTTTATATAACTACAAGTTCGAGGGTAGCTGTCATAAGAAAAAAAACACACAACATTACGATTTTTTCAAACTCGGCAATAACAATTATTTTTAATAATTTTTTCTCAAATAGAAGCTCTAATGGACCAAATAAATTTTTATTCACCATCCTTTTGAAAAATAGGGTTCGTGAGTTATAGATAAAAGATCCCAAAAATGGAGTGTTAGAAAATACATTAAATTGGAATATATCTATTGAATTCAAATTTCAACAAAATCTAAAGATTGATGACTTAAACCCCGTGTTTAAAATAGCAAGTAAAAAATATTACGGTTCATAATAAATTGTAAAAATAAAAGTAAAAAAATGCACCTGGACCACCGTTACAAAAAGGTTGATTTCAATTGAATACGATTTACTCTATGAATAGTACTAATAATTCAGGTTTATGCTCTTATTTAAATATATTAATATTTTTGTAATACTGTGTCCATAATTTATTTTCACTCTTAGATTAAAAACTATCGAATTGCATTATTGGTGACAATTAGCTATGGTTCGTTTTCATTTGGCTTTGGAGATGAGGGAGTAAAGTTATGCAATGTTTTATACCATTCATTTAAATTATTTTCAATTACAAATATGTATTATTTTCATATTTTTCTTCGCAAAATAAAACTCTTTTTATTTTGCCTTAAAGTAGCTTTATTTATGAAGTTGTATTCCAATTTCCTACAGATGAAAAAGTAGCTGATAGAAGATATTATAAAAGGTATTTCAACTAAGAAGCATTTAATTGTTGGAGGTTTACGTTAAAAAAGGAACAACTGCTGAACTAAAGACTCGTATGAACATGAAGGCTAGTTTATTTACAGGACAAACATTACTCCTCTCAGTAAGGCCCTGAGTTAACACACGTCAATATAAATGCGATAATATAAAGATATGCACACAATAAACAAACCAATTTAGGTTAGAAATGTGTAAACTAGTATTAATAAATTTGTTACCCCCAATAATTCAAAACAGTGTAAATTTTGTTATGAGAGCTAACAATACTCATTTAATCCGTGGTCTAAAACAATAATTTTTTCATCGATTTTTAAGCCAAATTTAAAATGTATTACATTAATATTTAGTATTTACGTCACTATATAAATAAGTGATATCATAAAAGATCATTATCAGTAATTATGTTTTAGAAAGCAAATTTGTATTTATGTTCACATCTTGTTGACAATTAATTGTTTACCTTTCTCACAGTACGTCAACTCTGAAAGTTTGGTTGACGGATGAAAGTTAATATCGTACTACATGTTTAAGTCCTTTACCTTCAATAGGTGTACATTTATATAAAAATAACTATTTATTTAAAATAAGTTATTTACTAAAATTAATAGGCTGAAAATACTGATAAATATTAGTGGGTTTTACGGTTATGTATTAGTTTGTGAACGGTTATGATTAAGTTTTACTAAAGTTTGAACCTAAAAAAGCCCTACAGATCGCCTAAATAATTTGACCCAAAGATAAGAGTTCAGGAGAATTATATGTAAATACATGATAATAAAGTATGGCCTCTGTCATTGAAAATCGATTATCTAAAAACTTCAAATATGTCAAATATTTAATAAAAAACAGAGTATCATTACCTAACCTAATGACCAAACATCACGTATTTGAAAATTAGGGGTTGTGGGTAAACTTTAATATAGTGAAGTTAACCTACACTATCGTTGCTTCGATTGATTTTTAATTATTCCATTTATTTATATACAACAATCTTTTCATTCTGTAATGTATAATAGAAACTAAGATCAAGGTCGGATTAAATTACAATATATATAAGGAAACCTCTTACAAATAAGAAAGAAACAAATAGCAGCAAGATTTTTCCTGCTGCTGCTTTTTGTTTCTTTTAAGTGCTTTGAAACATCTGAAACAGCATAACAAATGAGATGACTTAATTGATAAAACATAAATACGTTAAACAGTGACAAGGAATAACAAGAATAAATTAAGAACAAAAGGATTGCATTCGGGTAATAACAGAGAAACAGACAGCTTCTGTTGAATAAGTAGAATTTATATGAAAAGACTTTGCATATGAGGTAAACATATTATTATTTACAGCTAACTTCCTGGTCAAAACTACTTTGGAGATAGGTATGAATATTTTTGTAAGCCTACTTGTAAGTTTGTTTCTGAGTAAAATATTGCTTGAAAGTAATATATATATATATATATATATATATATATATATATATATATATAGCAGTAGAGGGAGAATTTATAGAAAACTAAGTTTAATTTACTTAAGATCGCATATACTCGCAATTAATTTACACGTATGTAGAGTTTTATTTCATATTTTTCTCTTTACCATAAGAATTTAACTTCTTTGTTAAAGATATTCTCGTATTTCATACATTATTCATCCAAATGCATAATATCTTCCACGTAAAATAATATCGAGCTAAAATTCGAGGCTTCATCAACTATTAGGAAGGAAGTAACATTTTTCTTCTAAAACAATTGTTGCAACTAGCTTCGCCTTATAGTACCTTGTGAAGCCCCTTGGCAGGGTTCAACTTCCACGAGATGTAAAAATGTGTTATACACCCCTAGTGTCGTATTCCCAGCCACTTGTATGTACTGATATTTATGATATTTCAAAAGGTCTAACCTCTAAAACCACACTTATAATACTCCAGGAATGTCCTTCTCGGAACCGCGTTATAGCATTACTTCAAGGAGGCCTATCATGTGCCTTCTGCCGCTATCTTATATTTATAAAGTATTTAGCCATCAGTTGTATGGATAGTTTCTTTTTAACTTCTTGTACTGCAGATCTCTTTTTACAAAATGCGGAAAATGTTTCCAGGAATGTCTTCAACATGTTGCTGTCAAAGACATCAGAAGTGATCGAGCCAACTGCAGTCTCTAGTACTGGTTTCTCTTCAACACATCTGCTACATCCTAAAATAGTGTGCATCGTATCTTCAACAGGCAATTCGCCAAAAGGACACTCCGGACTTTCCCATACGGTTCAAGTATACACGAAACCATCCATGCCCAGTGTCCAGAGAGAAATTGTGTGATATAAAATGATACCTCGCCATTTCTTCTATTGATTAATTAGTGTGGGCCGAGCAACTTCAAATCTGAGTAAAAAGCCCCTCAACAGGCAAAAAATAATTTGAAGAAGGAGCTGAAGACAGCAACCAGCTTCTACTGCAGCTCTACTGGAGCTCTTTCCGGTTCTTACCCCATGATTGCTTCAATTAATTTTACTGCTTACGACAGTCCTACTCCATTAAACACATTCACTTTATCAACCTACGGTTCAATGTCACTCGTTGTTTTCTTACTGGCTGTGACAGTAACAAGGAATTTACTAAGATCACCAACCTTTAAACAACTGTAAAACCTAAGATATATGGTGAAATTCATTGAAAAACATTTTAAACACAAACCGTCTTCACGATAAGTTAACATCTATTTTCCAAATTTGATAAAATGTAACAATAATAACAAAAATCTAATCATATATTGTTTTATAGTCTACTACAATACAATCGACAAAAAATATAGAATTATGGTTTATAGTGTTTGGTATTCATGACGATGAATGAAAGGCAAGAACGTCTTGATATAAACTTGACCTAAAAAAATACACGGCCGTGATATTCATCTGTTACCAAAAGGATGTGATTTACATTTAAAGTGCGGTAAAAGAAACGACGGAACGGAACAGAATTTAGCTTCTGTTTCATTATTATAAATACATAACAAACAGATAGCGTCGTTTCTTCGTATAAAACATTAAATTTATTTTTAACTATAAGATTAAACGATAAGAATTTGAGAAACAGCATTTAACAACTAAAAAAAAAAATTTAAATACCAAACTCTCATAAACAGTTTTTAAATTTTGATCTATTTTGAAATAAGAAAATGGTATTTTATTTTTTGCATTATTGAATTTTATAACTGTGGATAGTGAAAAAATCATAAATGATAGGTTTTGTTTTATTAAACAATGTGCGGAACACCTATCAGGAACGCTAGAGTCAAGGTGAGATGATATACATTTCAATTAAGTATCTTCTTTAATCGACAAATGTGTGTTTGTCCTTCTTCTATATATTTGAAATTCTCCTTAAAGTTTTTTGCTTGAAAATCTACCATTAAGATATATATATAATTTTTTTCTTTTAACTAATCTGAGTACATTATCTGATTGATAACAAAATAGAATAATGGTTCTCACAGATTTATTCAACTCAGATAATAGAAAAATAACTTACCTTGAATTTCTAATTAAATTTACGCCACTTCTCAAAAATTTCAGCCTAACAAAGATTACTAGTAAACTTAATTTGTGTAAAGGAAAGGAGCTTTCTTCTTCAAATTGTATTATCTTAACTCGAATTGCTTTTCTTAAAATATGTCTAATGCCCTTCTTGATATTTTTATTTCTTTAAATCCATATAATTTCATAAATAATGTGGAAAAGTAAATTTCTATTTTAAAATGAAATATAGCAAAGGCATGAACTCACATTTAACTTTTATTAGTTTTTAATAGTTACATTTATTTAAGTGTGAAATAACTTACTAAGCCTAATACTGTGTTTATAGTAATTTCCCACATAATTCCGTAACATTCCGTAACATATTGTAGGTTGCAAACAAAGTAGAAACATAAATTTATTTTTTTTTAATTTTATGACAAATAGTATAGGAATTAATTAAGAAACTATATCTCAGTATTTTTGTTTTTGCTGTTTCAAATAATCATATAAAATCAATTTATCCTTTTTGAAATTTTTATTTTACTTTTCAAAATAATATGTTAATATTTTATAAATATAATTTTTGTACACGTAGCTCATAACAGTCTGTATCCAAGGGCTACACAATATATAAATATAAAACCTTTGGCGAAACATAAGAAAATTATGTTTTCTTCAAATCGGTTAATAACAACAAATTTACTATTTCGTATACCTATATTTTTATTATACATAAGACAAATTGATTCCTAGATATTATAAAAATTTTAACCTATTAGTGTTTATCACGGATAAATTATGACACATAAATTACTTAGATAAATATATGTTGAGTAAGAAGTAACACAAAATATTTTGACGTAATTTCGTAAGTGGAATTCTTTCTAACCACAACACAAATATCACTCCATTTGTATTACCACTCATTTTGAACATCATGGATTGAAAGTACAACTATACTGATAAAACTAACCTAAACCTTTCGATAATTTCGCTACATCTACAGCATCATTGAATACTATCAACTGTCAAAACATTTATTCATAGAAGACTAACTTTATTAATATATTGTACATTGAAAACCAATTGTCGGTTCTTAACTTACATTGGCAGTTTCTAGGCAAACAAGTACTACAACAATTACCTCAGAGCTGTGGAGAGATCGTGGAAGGGAAAACAAATTTCAGACAGTCGTAGATCCTCCTCAACTGACCTTATGCAGGAAGGTTAGATATCTTACAGAATTAGGAAGGAAATGTATTTTAACACACCACTGTGCATTGAAAGAGTCTTTCAATTATAACAATGAAATAACTACCAATAAATGTGAACTGGACGAAATAGTTGTACATAAAGCCTCATGTAAAATCTAGAGTCAAATAACATATGGAGTGAGAACACATGAATTTGAAGAATATACGAAAGATAACTTTGATTGATTTATTAAGATGTGTCAAGAAAACCGGTAGGTAAGGAACTGTTTGGATGGGTAGAAGAGGTCCATGAAGTCTAACTACTAGGACGTGATCCCCGTCCATTATACAATAGAAAATAAATAGCCAATAATTTGATTTACGATAAATTTTATTTTTAATTCACTAAATTAAAAAATATATTTCGTAAAAAGATGAAATACAATGCTACGAACAAAAACTCAAATCGAGCTTTTTTAGTACTATCTATTTAGTATTATCTAAACATTACAGTGGATATCATAGACTTTGAATTAGAAAAACTGGAAAAAAAGTTCCCATTTAGCTGTTTACATTAATATGTAACAAACTAGTGTCGCATAAATAAATATTAAGTTGGAATTTTGACGTGGTATACATGGTAAGATAAAACTGGAAAATAAATTCTCACTTCCATCATAAAATATAGCGTCTTTGTAAACTTATTTGAATAAATAAACGTACTATTTTTGATAACTTATGTCAAAGTTTTATTCTATCAAGTAGTTTCAAATACAAGAACGAAGAACCTTTTACATAATTTTTCCTGACGATAGAAAGAAAAAACATCTGACAAATAATCTTGAGTAGTAGAAAATACGAGATAAGCATAAACTTATATATTCTAAAAAGAACTTTTTAAATAGAAACTTTTGCAAATGTATAACTTTTTTCGAGATATAAAAGCTACCACGTGAACGTTCCGTGTATAGTGGAAAACTTGAGTTTATTTTATTTAATTAAACAAAACTTCCATACTCTTCTTTAAGTCTGTCTGTCTGTTGTATGTTATTTTGGGCATAATGTATATGAAATATGATAGATAGAATACAACAGTCAGACATACACTGCGAGAAAGGTTTCACATCCAAAGATTCAGTATAATCGGAAATAATCATTCAACTGAATATTTGCTTAACTCTTAGTGTCCCATGTACAGTATATGTGTGTACTTGTTAATCTACCATTTTGACAAACACGTGTCTTAGATAATGTTCATTCTTCTGGTTGACAGTTCTGTAATTTCATATTGTTGAGTAACGCAAACAAACTTGTTTGTCTCGACAGTAATACTACTTTAAAATTTTAATGAAATTTCCTTCTATTTATCGTGATATGTAATCAAATGTACAATAGTTTAAAGTTGAGTGAATTTCCCAAGGTTTATCATGATATATGTTTTGTTTACCTGTACAGTCATTCCTACCATTTACTATTATATACGTTTTGTTCAAGTGTACGACGGTTTAAGAGTAAGTAGAACATTCCTATGGTTTATCGTGGCATGTTATTTGGTCTACTGTACAGTAGTTTGGAAGTAAAGTAAAACGTACTACAATTTCTAATGAAGTGTTTTTATTCATGTGTACAGTTGTTTAAAAGTGGAGTAAAAGTGACAGTTTTTACGTTTTCGTTCAAGTATACAGTAAAATCCAAACGGTTTATCTAAACAATGTTCTGAAAATGTTGTAGTTTATTTAACTGTACTTATATTTAAGTATTTGTTTGTTTTGCTCACCTCATTTTATTGGTCGTAGTGCTTAGAAAATAAGTATAACAAAAAGTTTATATACGTAGCTACAAACATACTATCTCTACAAACTAGTTTAATGAATTCATAAAAGTAAACAAATATTATTCATTCTCAATTTTAGGAGGGTTTTGGAACTCCACAATATATATCTTGCTTCACAAATTACCTAAATTCAACAGTATAATTAGCCTACTATAATGGTGAAAGTATAGTCTAAATAATAATATAAGTTTGAAATTCGAAATTACTTAACAGTTTGAAACTAAGTATTGTACATAATATCAGCTGTTGAAATGTTTATATTTTGAGAGAAAACCATAGCATCCCTTTTGTTTTTAGTTAAAGTAATAGTTTTGAATACTTTAAGGTTATTTAGATTCCTTGACCTATAGGCAAGTTGCTGATCACGTATTGAATTTCCGCATCAGCATATTTATTGTCTCGGTCATGGTACCATGTTAAAAATTCAAATTGTGGGCTTATTTGCCGTTTTTAAGATTTGTTTATGAAAAAAAAAATTGTTCACATTATTTTACAAAATATAGAACTGATTAATTACTGTAATTTTCCAAGTTGGTGTTTAGAGTATAAATTTTAGGTAGAAATTAAATTTTTGTGCCACGATTTTTTTTTTATTTTCCACAGTATGTTAAACATTGTCTTCAATAATTGATGTCCCTTTTTAAAAGTCTTCAAGCGCATACTTTGGCCACAATTTGTATTGTCATTGTAAATAATACAGCAATTAAAATGAATAAGTTAATTAAATCAGTTAAATTAAATGAATAGGTTTCAAACTATAAGATTATTCTCATGAATAATTTTGACGTTTATTGAAAAATTGAAATTTAATTAACCGTACAATTAATTTGTACTATAAATAATACGCTTATCAATACCAAATTTGATAATATGTTTAACAATAAAAAAGCAATTTATTTATTTTAATATTAAACACAAAAATTGGACTTTAATATGACCATTTTGTAAGCATTGTAGTGAATTGTTTTTACAACGTAATTTCACCGAAGTTGATTTTAAAACATTTTCTTAACATACAGATTAATTTCTGAATATCATTATTGTTTTATGTCTAGAAGAATTGACATTTTATTAAAGTTAGGCGATTTATATATTCTTTGAAATTCACATTTTTGAATGTGAGATAAAGGATTACGGATTGAAACATGCAAACACTAATATTTAAATATAAACAATTTAATGTTAATAGTTAACAGTGTCTCAAGTTGTCTCTCTTAGTGTCTGTCTGTCTGTCTATTGTATCCTAATGTATCCCATATATCCTATTCATGTACATGTATATCCTATTCATTACACCCAACATAACATACAACAGATAGACAGACAGACCTAAAAGAAGTTCCTACACTATTGTATTAAACCGAAAAACATTCACATCTAAGAAGTGTAATTGTTTTAATATAATTTTAACAATATTTACTGTTTCATTATGCATTGTGATCGTAACTTTTCTTCTATCGCACTGATCACTTACTGATTCGACAAGCTATATTAATCTATTAATTTAGTAGTTTAACAGCAGAATTCTGTACCATTATGCATTTGATGATTTCTGATTTAAAAACTTATAAAGGTTTATTTCGTGGCAGAAGCTATGTTGACGAAATAAAACAGCAATTTTTTTGTTTTTGTTATTTTAAAGGAAGATGTTTAAAAACACAGTACAGTAGTATTAATTGATTAGTGCTTCAATACGGTGGTTCTTTCTAAACAAAGTTTCTTTGTTGTATTACTTCTTAAATATAGAATTGTTTTATTTAGTTTAAGCAGTTCGAATCACATACGCGGTAATGTACTTACATTTTTTATTATTTTCGAAACACCGTAGTTAAAACTACCGTTTCTCGTGATAAATGGACAGTATAAACGTTTTATATATTCTATATAACTAAACAGACATGTTTTATCTAACTTCAAAGTAAATAAAATTACTATATTTTTCTATTGAAATGTTCTATGCCAATATAAATTTCATAATATGCTGGTGGTCTGGTTTGAATAAATGAAATGAACTTTTACTACGCTAATATGTTGGTATGTGAACAAATTTGTTCTACTTTGAACGAAAATAACATGTTTACTTAGTTATTTCAGTGGCTCGTTCAATACCAACTACTTATTAATTACAAGTTCTCTATAAACATTTCTTATTGAAACTGAACAAAATAATAACTTAATTAAAATGAAAACTTATCTCATTTGTTTGTTATAATCGATAGAAATTTTGTCACTACTAACTTAATACGGGTTTGTTTGTTTTTTAATCTTTCCAAATTGGTATACCTGATGTGTTTAAAAATACTAGCCGCATTACAAATAATATCATTGCAATAGGTTTGTGGTGATTACCACCACTCCCCCTCCCCTTCGTGAATCTGGACATATCCGCCCGGCCAGCTGATAAGAGTAGAGTAGTGCTCGAGACAGCTGTGAGTGAGGACGTCTTCAGCGATCTTCCTAATTATATTATAGTGCCGTAAATTTCTATTATGCCTTGCTAAACCCAAAGGAATAGGGCCGTTCGGCCCTTGGGTTTATATCTGGGCGCATCGTGAGTTTTGGAATATCGTAAAATTATTAGTCGAACTATTCGCGGCTACGTTAGGCCCTGCTATAGACCGACATGTTGTTGCAATACAGTGTAGTTAATATTAATATTGGTATTAGTGTAATTCTCTTATTTTAAGTATATTAGTTTCTAGTAATACTTGTCAAAAATGGCTAGCCCAAGTTGAGATTGGCCCAGTGTACTTTATTAATTTTACCACGCGATCGGGACCCGGTAATACATTACCAAAGTAGATCCGCTAACCACCCAAATCGTGCCCCAAATGCAATCCCAATACTCTCCATACCGTTGCAGGTTAGACCGTTTGAACTAAACGGTGTTTACAAATATATACACATAACTATGTAACAGCGAATCTGGGATAGTAACGGTTTCTATTAAAATTCACGATCAAACAATTATCCTTTATCACCTACATTTTATACAAAAGATTGGATAAATTAACACAATGACTTTGAAGATCATAAACAATGAATTAAAAAATATATAGTTCCGAAATTTCATGAATATTTCCTTGTCTATAATTATTGTTTTCTAACACTAAGTATTAATGAATTAAATATATTGAAAGTAACTCGTCACGTAAAAGACTGATAAACTTGGTAAAGGAAAACATAAAACACAAGAATCAAGATTGTGTCTTGTTTTAGTTCAAATGTGACGTACAGGATTGGGGTTATTACCTACAATCACACCCCAACTGGTACCCTCAATGCTTGTGATATTAAAAGGTTATGTTGTTTATATATTTATTTCTAGATTTTGTCTCAATATATTATTTGTAGAAAATAGTTCACAATATTCGTAGATATTAACAAACATTAATGATGAACTACATTAATTTGTTAAAATAAAGAAGGCATGTATATTAAGCAAGTACGTAAACCAAAATGAAGTGCTTTATAAGAATAAACCATAATGTATTACGTTAATATTTTGTTGTAAATTAGGAAAGTGATAAGACTAGTTTTATTTACATATATATATTTTTTTTTGGTTTTTGTAAACTTTATCAATAAATATATCGGTTGAATTAATAATAAATTTTGAGAAAAAAAAAATTTTAAACACTAAAGAAACTTATTTCAAACTAACACCAACTATCATAATATACATTTTACTATGAATATTTTAAACTAAATATTCCTTTCCTTATTTACTTTTCTTTTAATTATTCAATTAGGTCTATTTATAATTAATTAAGTTCTGCTAATTTTAACTGATAGGGTATTGTTTTGAGACTAAATCCAGTAATTGACTGCCATCATTTGAACATGACCTTTACTAAAACTTATTATTACCATTAATATACTTAGTGAGTATAACATTTTCCGAAATAAATGTTATACTAATCCAATAGCTTCAATTTTCGTAATATGATTTTTAATCACAATTACATTTTACAAACTTTTTAGGTATATTATGTTTTTGTTAACACACGCCAAAATAGAATTAAAAATAAGTTGATAATGTAAATAAGAAGGTTATAAGAAAGATAACAACTGTTTAGGTTTCTTACAAATCAAGCAAAGTCTAAAATTAATTTTGTAAACAATATTTTCTGATAATTTTACAACTCTGAAAAATTAGCATTTGATGTTTTTGATATAGAATAGGAGAATAACATAAAAACAAAATCGGTATGTGACATAACCTGAAATTACATTATCAACAACAAATAAAACTGTAAAGTTAACAAACTATATTTTTATGTGAAATATTTCTAGTGTAAACACTATTGTCATTTCCTATTTTACTATGATTGTTTTTCTGTATAATTTGAACTTTCAGATCGCATGTTCTTCTAGCCCCACTGAATTCCACGATATACCAATTTCATCAATTTTTTCCCCTAGGCCTTAATAATTCCCATTGCAAATGTTATATTTCAGGCAAAATTCAATTCTGTTAAATAAAATTTTCTGGTAATAATTGGCAAAATTCATTGCTGTCAGTTGAAATTAGTTTTATTCCTGGAAGCAAAAATAGTTCCTTATTACTGCTAGTAATAAATTTTAAATTTCCAGTTTTTAAATGCGTATCTCACTAATTGGTAAACTAACTTCCTCCTGAAGGCTAACAATGTACGCTTTTTCTAAATTTTAATACATGTGGAGCCAAACCACCAATTGTTAGCGAGTTAAAATTCTTTATGGAATAATCAATCTTTCACTGTCATCATTATTTGTTATAGTGTTAGTGTTTGTGAAGGATTTTTCTACCCCAGGAAATATACTTAACACGTGATCATTTATCTCATCGCAGTATTCATTAAGGACCCAGATCCATTACTCTTACATCAACAGAATTGCTAAATACATTGTAAAGTATTGACTCATGGCATTTTATAAACTCCTTTGAATTATTAATAATATCCCTACTTGTATCAATAATTAACTCTCCATTTCCAAGACTTAACAACCAATATTAAAATGCTTTTTCCCTGTTCCTAAGCACGTATATTATGTTAATGATGCAGGAATACACAAATGTTTTTTCACAGCCACCAGGCAAACTGAGCATCTGTATTTGAATTTCGAGTAATAGCAGACAATCAATCTTTTATCATCTAATATATACATAATATATAAATTATATATAATTATATAAATATTATATAATATAATAATATCAATAATCTAATGTTTAATTGTTTTTACTCATAATAATTGTTATTAATATTTTTTTAATTATTGTCACCGACTTGTGAAAATTAAGTATTCTAAACTAACTGGTTTTTCCAAGACAACCCCAGACAAGTTTGTAAACAGTTCTATTAAATTTATCTTTTTTTTTTAATCTGTCTTGTGTGCCTATATTTCGGTAGTTACAAATGGGATGGGGAACAATAAATATATTCAGAGAAATATATACTAGTAGGGAACTCTACAAGAAGGCTAGAACAACGGGACTGGAATTTCGATGTGCTAACTACCCACATCCCACTGAAAAGTAGGGTTAAGCTCTGCGTGGACTGTTTAGCTATGGAGAGTAATAGTAATAGATCAAAGCAGAATATTATAATTATTTTGTATATTGCTACTAGCTTTGGGATGTTATAACAGACGATGTTTCAACAGACGATAAATTGACACCAATGTTTGCAATTATCAAATCCGCTTTCCCATCACTTAAAATGCTTGTTTAAAATACAAACTAACATTAAAAACATTAAAACATATATTTATATAATATAATAATGTATAACTCAGGCTTAGATCATTGATTTAATTGTAACAGCAAAGAGAAAACTATGCTGATTAACACCTCGTGCTGATCTCATATGTTAAATGTGCTATTCGTATATATGAGATTTTTCATGTTTAAAATGTATGTGTTTATGTGTTTTCATGAAACACATGGAAGCTTATTCGAAGCACATACAAAAATCGACGTGTTTATTGTATAATAATATAGTATTTATATTGAATACACTGTAAGTAATGATGGAATACGATTTGCTTTGACGAAATTATATGAAACAAAAACCACATAATTAAATAAATAAATTTTCTGTATTTTTTCCATATTTGTAATTTTATAGCTAATATAAGAATTCTGAAAATAAAATTGATTTCTTCTGTCTAAATATGATTTTCATTTTATCTACAGTAACCATATCTAAATAATAAAAAAAACTATTTTGTTTCCCATTGAAACACACTAAAACCAAAAACACTTTAGTTATTTTTATCGTAACTTTATATTTGTTTACATTAAAAAAAGAAACTATATCATTTGTATTTAAAGTGTTAAAAATTTACTTTAAATACGTTTAAAATAAAACACTTTTACTTTTAGTTGCAATGTTATTTAATTTAAATGAAAATATTAATACAATCCTTAAACACTAAATATAAATTTAGGTCATATCATATTTTCTTTAGTTTTTATTTGTAAAAAACAACAACTTTAAATAAGCATAAATGACATACGTTTATAATAATAAATGTTATATTTTCCTCTCGTCATATTCCCTAATGGAATATAAATGTTAGCGAGAGGACGAGACGTTATGTTAACCTGTCTTTGAATAAATGATATCTTAACTCAACAAAGTCTGTATGCATGTGTTTATAAACAGATGTTTATTGGTTACACATTACCCAACGATGATATATTATGTACAGTTGTTATGCCTGATATTACTATCAAACTTATTTTGGAAGAAATGCAATAATTATGGAATTCATATAAAAATAGTTGCATGTGTAATTGTGTTTTGTTTCTGATAACTAATGCGTTTATTGTTGAATCAAAAGTTTCTTTAAAACATTTCTATTCCTATAATATGTTTAAAAAAAATAATTAATAAATAAAAGTTATATGGTATTTCTTGTTCAGAAATGAATATTTTATTTATTGTTTTTAAGAAGTAAAGCCCTGAATATTCATAGGGGGAATAAATTTAGGTAATTTAATTCAAATACAGGATGTATACTTCTAGTTATAAATATTTTAGGATGAATGTCATTGTATGGCATTAATAATCATGTAAATAATCCTCTCAAATAGAGTGTACTCCATAGAGAACTGAAACAAAATTATGTAATCAAAAAGTGATGGAAACCATTTATTGTTTTAAAATAATATATTTCTATTCCTAGCAGAGGAGGTATATTTTAAAATAACATTATAACAAATAAAGATAAAATATAACATTATGACATATTATGTACATATTATGAAATTATGTGTCAATATTACATACAAACAAAATAATGTACTTATTTATGTGATTTAAAGAAAATAATGAGACAGAAAGTCGGCCATGTAATCACATAATGTAGAAATAATATTAGTTAGTTGTTACTTAGAAAGCAAACGGTTACAAAACGACAAAAAGTTTTCTGTAAGAACTATTCCGAGCGTAAGAACTATTTCCAGTGAAAATTTTTTAAATCGAACTGTGAATGTTACCTAATTGTTACCTATTGCGAGTTTTATAAATATTAATGATTATTATTTTTTTTGTATTTTTTTCCAGAATAGTATATACAAAACAGTTTATCTTTAATTTATGAATATTTTTGAAGGTTTTATTTTCTTTTAATAATTTAATAATAATAATAATAATTTTAAATATTTTAGTAATATAAACTAAACTAAATTTTGATAATTAATAGTAAAAACGGCATTAAATCTGTTCATCGGTTTATGTTAAAAAGGCTATCATACCTCAATCCGGATACCCTTTTATTTTTATGCATTATGGCATAGGAAACAAATGTTTTGGAGCGAAATTTGAAATATTTCTTACAAATTTTGAAATAAATGGACATAATATACTAAGCAATTGTCAAATTTAATAAAATTTATTATTTGTAAATACTTATGATTTTTATCAAAATAATAAACCACTCTGAAAACTCTACAATAACTGATTAGTATTTTTGATTTCGACGTCTGTTAATATTTAAGTTCTAAAAAGGGTGAATTTAAAATAATTGGAGAAATTAAATCTTTGAATATTAATATTTAGATACGACATAAGCCCGAAAGTTTAATTAAATCGAAAATTATGTTTACCAGAATAAACGGAAGTGGAACCACTGCAATGAGTTTAGTTTCAGAATTGCGATTAGGAATACGTTTTTATTTCCACGCACATGTTATTTGGAACTGAACATTATTACCCTGATCATATTATTTATGTTTAAGAATGAATCAAGTATTTTGTTCACGTATATATTCAGTTGGTGAATTAATGCTGCTGAAGTAGTCAAATTACCTGTAACAGATTATATTGTTCTGTATTAAAATTTCCGTTTGTTGTTTTCAACTCTAATATAAATTTGAGATATGATGTAATTTTATATTTTAGTGTCTTATAATGTGAGTTAGTATTAAGTCTCTTTTTTAACTGTACAATTATCTATGAATATAAATATGACAAGCCATCTGTCATTGGATTAGTCCTGTACATGCTGTTTAGTGGTAATTAAATAAATGAATAAATTACACTTCGTTTTGCCTGTCTTACCTAGTACCAACAACAACCTCAAAACCTTAATCGTTAATAGCTTTACTTATTCAATTTCAAACATTTTTTGAATATTATTTTAACGTAATAATTCTTATTAACTTTTGTAAGAATCGTCATTTAGGGATCATTTAGGATCGTTAAAAGAAATCGAATGTCATTAATAAGAGGTTCTTGTAGACTTAATCGACAGAGCGAAAGTTAATTTTACCACTGATTTCGTACCACTTGCTTTTTATTATACTAGTATAATGTCCAGTTATTAGCTTCTAATGCCTGGATTTTTAGCTACTGTACTATCTTAAATGATGCAGTCGAAGCTCATGTGTTTCAGCTTTATGGAAATTGTTTTAAGAGGCCTATTACATTATATGGAAGTTTTATTGCTTTTTCGTATTTATTATGATTCCTTTCAAGATTTATAAAGATATAAAGGCTCCCAAATTTTACTTATAACCGAGGGTATAAAAGGGGTTTTAGTTGTTCTCTGATATAATAAAAACCCTGGAGTTCACTTCCTTTCTACTTCACCGTATATTCATAGTTAATGACCATATAAAATGCATAAATCTGAATTTTGTTTTAACTTATACTGTTACATTATAACCAGAAGGAGCCTTTTGAAAACTCTTTTAACATGACTACGATAATACGCTTATGTAGAAAATATCAGCTCAATATTTGTAATAAAAACAATGCTTACAACTCATGCCTTTAGTGTTATTAATTGATTTATCAACGGTCATTATTGTTCATAATATAATACTAAACGGATTCATATAATATTTATTTATACATTTAAAAATGTAATCACTAAAATAAAAATGTTAGTCACCGAAATACAATTTTTTACATTATGTAATATTAACGGATAATATTTATTTATGATCATTTATAGAATTTTTTAGTAAGTTGCGTAAGGAATAATTTAACTCTTGTTGTCGACCACCTTTCTCTTTTTCTTGACTTGTATGAAGTAAAATTCTGTTCATTTTTACTGTTCACATATCTTCATCGACATTATTAAAACTCAATCACTAAATGTATAATACAAAATGAATTGAAACTTTAGTTGATTCACAATCTGGACACAATCACAGATTGTCCAACAATTTATATCAAAACGTAAAAATTTATTTGATAACCACTCCACACCACAACAACACTACTCCACCACCCTAAACATGACATGATAATGAAAAATCAGAAATTACCATTGAAACTGCACTAATTTTGTTTTTAAATTTACAATTTTGTGTTAAGATGTTTTATGTTACCTAATACGGAGATATATTTGAAATCGATTCATATGCCATTACCCATTACAATCTGAATTGAGATAATTGTTTCAAATGATTTCAATTTTTACAGTATTTACTTTGAAATTTGGGGCATAAACTGTGTGGAAATCGAATGAAAACAAGGAAAACAAAAAAAAACTATAATAATCCACTATGAATTTATTATCACTGGCAGTTTTAACCTTGTCACTTGTGAATTATCAGTACAGGTCGAATGCGTTATTAATAATAAACTCATTCTGCTTTATAAATAGTGTTTGTTTACAATATTTTCATTTTTAGTTTTTTTTCTTTTCTAGTTTCATATTTCACGTATGTAATATGTATTTTTTGTAGCTAAATCAAGTGATAAATTTATTTCCAAATCATAAAAGATATATAAATCCAAAACAGGAGTGGAACTCTACAATAGCACTATACTTACTTGAGTATATCTTTATTGTACAATAGGTAACGGAATATCTTGGTCAATTAATAGGGCGTGGATATCAAATTTACTTTAAAAAAAGCAGATTATTGATTTAATAAACAACACAAAATAGAGTTAAGCCCAAAAGTAGGTTAATTAGTAAAAACTGAATTTTGCTCGCTGCTGTATTTGCCCAATTAAGACCCATTCATAGAAACTTGATGAGTTGAGGTAAGGTAACTTTAGAAAACAAGGCTGAGCAATCAGATAATGAAGCTGAAACTCCTTCATAATCTGAACGTCCTTATTGTATGTAACAATTACAAAATGTGTGTTCACAGTATTTACGCTCAATAATACATAGGTGTATTACATACGTACATTGGACCTTGTCGGTTGTAGTTTAGTGACAAAAAGGGTTAAGTACATATAACAACTCTTAATGAGACTTAGTCATTGAAACATTAGCAAAGTGTTTATCGGTTTTCTTTCATTTAGTAATTGAAGTTGCCACAAGTATTTCACGTGCAAGTGGATGGTTTTACTTGTTGTGTCTGCTTTTCCATATGAATAAACATCATTCTAATTCATAGCGAAAATAAATAATAAAGAATGTCGAATTTGTGCAAAAACTATTTGCAATCTAAATAAGTAAAATATAACAGTAAATTATATTTAGAACGAAAATAATCTGAAAAAAGCACACACAGCCGTGTACGTCTTTTTGTCTAAACCAGTTTACTTTTTATTGATATTAGATTGATATGACGTAGGCCAATTTTCTAAGGCATCGTCTAAGATTTGTATTAAGCCCTTTGGACCAATACCATTCCACTAAATTTTCTTTTATATATATATATATATATATATGTTATTTGTGGTTTGTGAATCTACTAAAAAAATATACTTTTGAGTTTAAAAGCCAAATTTTTTACAGTTATTTCAAAATCTGATAAACGTACAAACTGATTAAAATGCAAACAAAACGTAGTATATCTGTTTTCTTATACGAGATACGAGGAAGAAATAAGACAATCGTTGTTTTTGTGTAACTTTTTATTGATAAAATTCGGAGTTCCCGTGACTATAGCAATTTGAAATTTTTTTTTCATCAAATCTCTCAAATTTTTCGTATTCACTGAATAATATTACCGCATCAATAAATCTTGAATTCGTTCCTCTCTGGTTTTTGGAACTTAGTGTTTGTTTTCTTTAGGACGACTGCACTTATATGATAGATGCCTAAACAACGAAGTGTTTTTCTTACTATGACATATTAATTATGTCTACAGATATTGTAGTATTCTCTTAATAATAAACATCACAAACAAGGTAATTAGAAGATACTGTAAACAAGGAGAATGAAATAAGTAAACAGTCTAGCAAATAAAACACAATTTTTCTTTTGTAAAATTCTATAATTTATTTGGTCTAGCCGAACATGGTTTCGCCAGTTACGGCATTGACGAGGCTCTTACAAGACTAAATACAAAGCACACCATAACTATTATAAGGGGTTGAGAAAGGCAGGAAATTCCCGTTAACAAACAAAGCACAAAGACCCGGGGGAAAAACCCCACCCACAGGTCATTCACACAGGTATTAACCAACCTTGAAAAGAGGTTGAAGTAAAGGTGAAAATGACAAAAATTCCGTTTGGTCATTTAAAACTAGATTATCATCATTACACAAAAGTCTCTAAATTTTTGTAAATTTGTGAGACTTGTACACCTCAGAGACTTTTGTGTAATGATGATAATCTTAACCCACCTGACATATTTTATGAGAGGTTTACTATGTATATTTTTGACACAATGAACTTTATTACATTCAATTTGATTATAAACCAGTTACAAAAATTAATATTGAAAATTTTAGTGTACTGTAAACTTTAATGTATTGCTAAGAAAATATATAATTTTGTAAAACTCACTTATAAGAGCTCATTTTAGGCTATAAATATTTAGAGTATAAGAAGAGAACACTAAATTATTACATAGTTAGTCTTCTTAAAATTACTTTCCCAGAAGCAAAGAACTTACATTAGCAAAAACACTTTGGAGAACGGAGGAAGTTAAATGCCGGTCTACCGACTTCGTCCAGGTGATATATTCAATCAATCTGAGGTTTAGGAATCTAAGAACCAGTAAGAAGCGACCGGTTTGAGTTAGAAAATAACAATTAAAAGAAAATACGACCAGTCAAAAAACAAATAAACGAGAGTTGTGTGTAGTGAACGAAAAGTGAATAGAAGTGAATGATGATGTTTTTATGAAGTGCATAAGGGCGCTGAACATGGGATATCATAAACATCAGTAATAATTAAGTTGTATTATTTTTTGATGTCGGATGTTATTACAGGTTAAAATGTAAGTAGGTGCAGATTAAAATAAATTTGATTTCTCACTGATTGTATGATTTGACAGACATATTGCTAAATGTTTGTGTATTGATTTAAATTAAATGCATTTTTAATAATTGTTCGTATGGTTTTCATGTATAATCATTAGGCATTAGGATATTGCATAAGATCTTTTAAAATCTAACGGGTTATTACTTTAGTACCTCTAATTATTTCATAGTAGAGCAATTTGAGTTATGTGAAAGATAAAAGTAGAAATATATTAAATTTTACGTTGACACTAAATAATAAAGTTAAATAATTTGTATTAATTATTGTAGAACGGCTTTATGTTTGAGTTAAAAAAATAAATGAATATATGTGTTAATGGAATAAAGTATGGGAAACAACAATTAAAATTAATATTATGACAATATAAATAAATAGAAATAGCACCAAACAAATCAACAATAATTGTTAATCTAATATTTGTAGGCGAAGTTAGTTAAATCTCTAAATTACACCTTAACACCATAACAGTATCAAAGTATTATCCTAATGCTTGGATCAGATTAGTGCAATAGATTTTGGATCTGTTCCAAAACAGAACATTTCTTGGGAAGTAACCAAATATTCTAGAGATTATTAATCGTAATTAGGTAATTACATATTTATTTACTATGTTAATTAAGGCTAATTAGTTTCTGAATGTGTTATAACTGTGGCCGTTAATGTGTTTAATAAACCGCAAGTCATTTTGCGCATGTACGTGTACAAAGCTTTCCAGTACTTAATACTATAAATCCTAAATACAATTAAAATAACCTCCTTAATCGATGTCCACATGACATGAACAATGTACCTTTGATATTTTTTAAGTGTTTGTTTTCTCATCAGGACTAAGTTTAAAAAGTCGTTACTATATAGGGAATTGTACCAATCTTTAGCAATTCATCAAACAATGTGGTTTGAATATGCCATTAAATGTAGCCTTATCAGATATATTCCTAAATCTGTAATGGATATAAAATTCATGAGTTATTGATATGGCTGATGTGTTAATTAATTTCATTAGACAAACAGATAGTTTATATTTATATAATTTATTCTTAGTTTAATTAATATTTATAACTTATTAATTATTAGTATTCCTTATTATTAATATTATACACAACAATATGGCTGTGTACAACATTACACTGTACGTATGTGTTTCTTAACAAAACAGAAAAAGTCGTTATTTTTACAAATTTGTTTGAATGGATACATTCATATTTTTGCAATACCATCTTTGTAAATTCACGTTTACAAGTTTAGATCAAGACTAAATGTATTTCTATTAAATTTAATTTCAATATAAACTTCTTATTATCCATTAAACTAAGTCGCAATTTAAAGCTTTGAAACTCCAGACTAATGATTTATGTTATGGATAAAAGTTAGTACAGGGATTCCAATTAAAACTAATTCCTGTACTATTTTAACTTCAACGTAATTTTATATTTATTTATTGATTATAAATAACGATACGATTCTAAAACTTATAAAACTACTAGCTGAATTCAGGAATTTCAGAATAAATATCGGTAAAATATTTAGATTCATAGAATGAAGGTAATATGGTGAAACTTCATACAAAACATAAGTCCTGAAATTAATAAAATTCTGTATATGTTTTAGTTTTAATTCAAGCTTCACTTCAAATATTTCTTACTAGTTATCAGATCGCAGATTTTCCTTGTATTCCAGTCACAAATTTGTGGATATTATAAGCTACAATTGTATGCTATATAACATGTTAGCTGTTTAAAATTTCAACTTGTTATTTATTTTTGAAAAAATAAAATCTTTTACAATACCATATATAGCAATCTAACGAGATATATACCCATTCAATATCACTTATATAATGACAATCTAGACTTTAATTTAATTATGTATTTTAAGTACATCACAATGGTAAATTACTTTACGTATAGTGAACAATTCAAAGTTCTATTAAAAGTATATGAGGGATAACATTTTTCATTATTTTTGTAATAAATTACGGTTTATAATCGTACTCAGTTTTTAAGTAATACACATTACAGTAGTTTTTCAGTTTGCCACATTACATTATACAGAGTGTCCCATAAGAAAAGTGCCAAACTCTGGAAAAAGGTTATATGCGTCAAAATAAAGAGAAAATCACGAATAATTTTTTTTCCAAAAACGCTTCGTTTACCAGATATCCGCCATTTTGTATTGTTTACAAAATAATTGTTATTTTCAAATTTTTTCAACCGATCTTTAAAAAGCTCGATAAATATGTTTAAATAAAAGAGACCTACTGTAGAAAAAATTCAACTTGGTCCAGTTTAAAATTTCAAAATGGCGGCCATTTTAAACTTTTAATCTAAAATGGCGGGAAAACGGTAAAAAATACAAAAATTTACTAAGAACAATTTGTTTTATAAAATTTTATTTCCAATCTGTCAACACCAAAATGGTTACCATTTTATTACTCAAAAGAAACGTTCAAAATTTGACAAAATATTGAACAAGTATTCTGTGCAGTTATTACCAGTATAACGATGTTAGGAGATAAAGGTTGGATGTAATAATCTACCTAATGTACCTGATTATAATGTAGTTGCATTGCACAAGAGTTAGTGATTTACAAATAAAATCTGGGTTTTTTTTATTTTTTAAGAAATATCTACTCTATATACGTTGAAAACTAAAATTATATAACTTTGGTAAGACTGTAAAACAACCAACATTGTGTAGAAGTGTTTGTTTTATTCCATTTAATCGTAATAGAATGTGCGTAATCTTTATTACACGCTTGAGACGTTTATAGTTGACATTTAGTTGATTAACAATAGCATGAGGAACTGAAACCTCATTTCCGTTAAGTTTAAAAAATTGTAATTTCCTAATAAAATTCCTTAATGTTATTTTGAAAAATACAAATTCGGCTTTATATCACTTGTTTTATTTAGAACTTATTTATAATATGACAACTAATTATAATAATATCTTTACTCATACATTCAAGCATATCAGCTTACGGTAGGTACGTAATATGAAAAATTTCTCTAATTAAAAGAAAAGCCAGGTTATGTTACCTTCGTTCATTAAGAGATTTTTATTATTTTTAAAGGCTTTATGTATTTCAAATACCTCGACAGAATTACACCTCATCCATTTCAAAAACATACTTGGATACAAATCCGGCAAAAAACCGGGTACTTAAAAAAGTAGTACAAGAAACAATATTAAATTTCTAACGACGAATAAGGACGCCACATTACAACCCAACCATTAGATAGTTTTTTTTCTATATTGGAAATCAATACGCGAACACACACGTAATGATAAAACAGTAATTACATAACAAAATGTGTTACTATTTTAAATCTGTATCCTGAACCATTAATAAGTACAAAACACAATTACTTCCAGAATTTGTGGTAGCAGGAAAACCATTTCGGATTACAATGGATGTCATCTACATGATCATACTGGATCATCATGAGGAAGGATTATATACAGTGATAGACTGCAAATTGTAAGTAATAAGTAAAGTAATGTTAAAAGTTGATAAAACGGTAGCAATACATGGTTGGACAAAACAAACTGTTTTGCCCTCCAATCGCATTGCGTTTAAAATACCAATTTGGAAATCTCTTAAAACCAGTGGCACACAACCAGAATAGTTTCAAATGTATTTGGTAAGGAGTGTGTTTGGTCTTGAAAAAGGGCTATGTGATTGTGATACGATTAGTGAAAAACGCTAAAATAGGTAATGAATATAGACAGATTTTATTGGCCACTTGTACGAATATTTTATAACCTGTTGTTACCGCTAATTTTCATTTGTTTCATTATTCTTGAAAGGTGATTCAGAATGGAACTCAGTAAGTTGTACGATTCTCGTAATATAATAATACTTACGTATTCAGATTATTTTCATTTTAAATATGTAAGCATTAATCATTTTCAATCTTTTAAAATAACAGTTAATAAATAACATATGATTATTTTAAGTTATTTACTTTAAATAATTCAAAGTGAATCTATTAATTTTTTTTCATAAATACGTCATATATTGATTAGCATTACATAATATTTCCACCTGTATGTGAACTAAAATTTAGGTACATAATTATATTAATTACATTACAGGATTAATAAAGTTTTTTTGTGCAGTATAAAAATTACAATGATACATATTTTATCAAACTTAAATTTCTGACATTATGTATATTCATAAATGTAAATTTTTCTTAGTATTTTTATGGTGAAACAAATATATGGAAACTCCTCAATAACTTTAAATCTGTTTTAGATAGATTCTGTAACTGTCAGGATAACGTGTTGGTCATCTACTCTATTTTTTGACGTACAACCGAATTTCAACCTCTTCTGGGAAGTTGGCCCAGGGGTTGTGATTTAAATATTTTTAATTGTGTGATACATGCCAAAAGATATATTTACAACAAGAAAAATCGCTTAAATAAAACGGTTCTACCATCCAAAATGGCGGCCGATTAAAGTTTTGGTTTTTTGTATTTTAAAATAATTACGAAAGTTCATTTAAAATAAATTAAACTTCAATTTTATTAAACTTTGGCGTTGTTGTTAGACTATTTTGAAATGTATCATCTAATAAGAACAAAATAATAACAAGGTCGAATCGATATATTTTGTAACTTACACATGATATAAAGAAAAGTAACCATTAACAAATTGGTAAGACTGTAAAACAACAAACATTGTGTAGAAGTTTTGTTTTATTCAATTCGATCGTAATAGAATGTGCGTAATCTTTATTATACGCTTGAGACGTATATAGTTGACATTTGGTTGATTATCAATAGTTGAACACACTAAATGGCAATATTTGTTACATGTAGATGTTTGCTGAAGGAATAAATTAACTTGTCTGTTACGTCCATATTTATTAAATGCTATTGTTTTCTGTTCACTCATTCACTTTCACCTTAGGAATTCAAGCAAAGGTTTCAGGCTCTACTAATTTCAGTTATATTTCAATTGACTTGTTAATAAACAATATCATTTTACTCTTAGTTGGATTCACTTATTAAAATTAGATAACATTTAGTAAAAAGAGGCTTAAAATACTTAACTAAGAAATTTGATTTTAGTAGTAGAGGTTACAAGAACTTAATGAAAGAGTTGAGAATACTAAAGACTAGGACTATTGGTACTCTACATGATTGTATAAGAACTATCAAAGTGAAACTACTTACCTGTAAATCATTATTATAATCGAGATATTTGTCCTAGATTAAACAATATTATATTAAGTGGGTTTTCTGTGTATGAGTGTTACCAAAATCACACTCATTATTTTTCAGTAAATCTTTGCTTTATATTGTAAAGCAAGCCATTCTGTTCAAGTAAGTTGGTAATCTGCGACCTAAGTAGATATATAAAACAACTGTGAGAAAGAAAGTATCTAGCAACTTTTACTCAATTTATGAAGAGTGACATTCGCCTACTGTAAGTGTATTTATATTAAATACTAGTCTAACATTATGTGTTAAAATTATTCCCACCTTTATTTGTAAAAAACTTCAACAATTAAACACACATATATGCACCAGCGCGTTATATAATCCCTAGTGAAGAGACTGTGTAACATAATTTTAAACAATGAATCTCATCTTTGCAAAATAAAAAATATTACATTGGTGTAGTGAATAAAAATTGTATGTTGTATAATATTCTGTTACTAGACATTAATAAGTTGGCATAGAGAAACTCCCTGTGGCAGTGAAACATAATATAAAATGGTAGCCACTTAATATAAAATATCATTTAAAGAAGACAACAAATTACTGAAAATGTGTTTATTGTAAACTAATTACATAAATGTATTAAAAACATGGACATGCTTATAAAAAGTTGGGTGATACCATTGATTGGTGTAATAAAATTATAATTTTATTATGTTTAATTAATCTTTTGAGTTTTGTAATATAGTCAAATATAACATGGGCATCATTTTAGAACAGTTTGGTTGTTTATAAATATAACATAATATTACAAACAACAACCTACATACCAACAACAGATCTATACAAAATTATAAAATATGTATTTCTTCTTCTTTATCTTCCTCTTATTTACAACACATTTTAAAACGTCTACTAGGACGACTAGCACCTTCTATACACATTATGTGCCTTAGTTGATGTATTTCCAGTTATTCATCAATGAAACATGAGGTCATAACAAAAAATTTCCATCTCACGCTACAGAACCCATCGCCTCCAGTCATGTTCGTAACTTCTTGAGTCACTGTATATTTATCTTAAAATGGGGATTGTAACTTATAGCTTAATAATGTTGACTACAGCAGTTACCTGCTATCAATATCGATATCTACTACGGAAATATAAAACCACTTTCATGTGAGAATTTTAAAAAGAAAGACTTTCAAATTAAGATATTATTTTCAGATTTTATTAATACTGTAGTTACTTTTGCTTAAATAAATATGATTGATTTAATTTAAAGGCATTGTTGCGATTTACACAATGGCAAAATACTTCGTTGTTTTTTCCTACATCTTAAAACAGAAAGGTAAAGCTAACGTTCCCCTCCTAACAACCACATATGCGATATCACGGTTTTCTAAAACTTATTTGGTAACATATGCAATCAGTGAGATACCCCGTTTATCCACTCACAAAACGAATAACATAAAACTGACCGGATTCTTAGTAAGGGTATCCCTGTGTTCCCCAGTTGGATATACAACTTTTCTCATGTAGTCTTGGGGTTAGATTCTTCTCTTTCAACTTCCCTATCAGGTGTATCTTGACGAACTCTTGTTCCCTTCTGTCGCTACTAAAGGGCTAGAAGTCTTTCTTTAATGGTATTCTCTTCATTGTTTTATTTGGCGATGATCACTGAAAGGTGTTTTCGAGTTTAAACAAGAAAGTGGTTTCTGGATGGTAGAGTCTTCACACTGACAGATTCATTTTTATATGTTGCCAGCTCATTATAAAAGTTGTATTGATAGGTTAGTTCAAATATTTTCTTCACATTTAAATATTATCAACGTCGTGGTATACTTTATGCATAAACGAACTTACTGTAGCGTATTGCTTGTGTTTAGCCATAAAATGTGACAGAACGTAATAAAATACGCAATACTTTGGAAAAGATGTAGAAAATGTTATTAGGCCTTGGGCGACAGAACGGCAATAACTTTTTATATAAAAGTAGAGCTCAATTTTAAAAAACAGATGTCTCTCATTCCAGAAGTCACTTTCCATAAATTTCCATTTTCTGCTGAATTTGAATCGTCAAATAACACTAGTATAATTTCTCCTAATATTTATATTTCTTTTTGTGGAAACATTTCTTCTACATAACGATTTCTTTAAATATAACTTATTTTAAATCCAACTTATTGCAAATATTCATATTTAATATAAAGTGGAGCATGTGTGTGTGTTTTGTCTTCCTCGAAAATCGTTGAATGCAATACAGTCTATAAGGAATTTACATATTTTGTTTGACTAAGTACTCAGTTATATAAATTCGCATACCTCCAACTGTAATTTACAATTATTAGATTTTAAAATTGTCTTCAGAAAGGATTTTTCCTCATTTGGTGATAGACCGGAACTCCGTTTTTCATTAACATACATTTTCTGTATTTATGTGTTCTATCAAAAGTAGTGTCATACTATATAAAACTATATGGCTTCATTTTCTCGTATATTTAATTGTTTTCCTTTTAGAAATATCACTTAATTTGAAATTTACCATGTATTATTTAATTATTAGCTTGACGTTTTGTTCAACGCTGTTTTGAAGACAATATAGTTATATACTATCTTCAGGGCATTTATAATTAGTAATATCAAAGTAATATTTATTGACGAAATAAATATAAACCATAAGGAATTGAGTAATACAGCAACAACTTCAATAAAGCTTGAATACGTTTAAAAAATACTTTTAATTTGCCTACGTTAGCAATACAATAAATATTAACACATGCATTATAATCGTTTGCTTACTGCCTTGATTTCAGTGGCACTTAACTTGCACTCTTAGCGATTTCACGTAGCCTCACAATAAATACTGTTAACACCATATAATTACTGTTTTCACGTACTCATATTGTACGATTTGTCATTAAACACTGAATCGCTCAACTTTATTTTGTTTATTACTGTTTAAATGGAATCAAACTATTGTATGCATTATATTTTTGTCATGCTAAAGAGTATCTGCATCTGAAAAAGTCGCAAACGCCCGTTGCAATGTGTTTACATTACATGGGTTCTGTGTATTTTGTTGACATATGTTAATATGTTAATTACATATATTTCGTTTTCCAAAAAAGGCTTGTAAAGTACAGCAGTTAATTAGATTTTTATTCAATCCCTCTATTATATTGTAAAATCAAATCACCACCCCACGTCTATTTTTTTAAAACCCCATTTAAAAAATGTAAATATTAAATCAATTTCTGTTGTCCAACTGGATATAGTCGTTATCAAATATGCTTCACTCGTTTTCCCCCACTTTTTTGCAATGTTTAAAAATTTCAACAATATAGAAATTTATTTATCATATTCCTTATAGCTTTACGAGAACTAACTACAAAAAAGAAAGAGTCGATAATACTAAAGCAATATTAAGAGAGCATTTTTGTGGTACAGAAGGTTACCAGCTTGTTTTGTGGGAGTAGGTTTCAATTTAAAAACAGCTTTAATAGTCACTTTAAATGAATTAATACTTTGGATACACTTATTTTATCCCGCAAATAACCAACTCATCTCTATCTGTTCAAAAATGTAGACTAAAGTTTTCTGTCATAATATAAAAATAAACCTAGGACTTTGCCTTATAAGATCGAATGTCTAAAAACTGCTTAATGACGGCGGCAATCATGGTTACTTGGGATATTTTTTAATTTAATAAGAAAATAAATCTAAGAAATAAACTTATCAAAATTAATGTTGATGCAGGTGTTGTGATTATTATTTGTAGACTTTTGTTCAAGTCAAAAGAACATTTTTGGTACTTTTATTCTGAAAAAAAGTTTTAATTAAGTACAAGTTAGAAATAATTTGTAGTTTTGTGAAGCTCATTTAAATATGTTTAAGACTTTTTAGGCTTATTTGAATTGGTTTTGAATTTTTTTAATAAAGAGGGAGGAAGAATGATTTCACATGAGAAGTGCGTATGTGAAAGCGACAATTTAACGGCAAATTGTTAAAGTTTTTAACAATCTAGTCTAGTTATGTATTTTTAGAATGATTTAACTAAATATCACGAAATTTGTGTGAAATTTTAGGTATTGTATCACATATGTGATAAAAATCCGAAAACCTATGTGTCTTTTAAAACAGGTTAAAACTTTCATGGTTATTTGTTTTGACATAAAACAAAATTATGTATATAATTTCTTGCCGAATTAAACGGGATTTAATAATAAACTTAAAATTAACCCAAATTATTACTTATTGCAGTTATTAATACAGGTATTCGAAGTAGCCTTTGCTCTCTAGCTGGAGATGCAGTAGTTTTTCCTCCATGATATGCGCGGCATTTCTTAATGTGTTGACATTTATATTACCTACGTTTTTAATAGCTTCCTTCAGTTTTTCAAGAATTGTTCATTTTATACAAAATACACTCAATCCTTTAAAAAACCTCACAGTCAAAAATTCATTGGGTTTAAGTCTGAAGAACTCGTGGGCCAAGATACAGGACATTGCATATCTGTCACACTATTACCAAAGATATGGGTTAAATATACTTTTACTGGGTTGTAAATGTATAGAGATGCTCCATCGTGCTTACAGTAAATATCATGTTTTCATGTTAACCCTAAAAATTGTAAAATCGTTTTAAGACGAGTCTGGTGACTCCAATGTAACTTCATTATTTTGGGCACTCTAGAATTGTTCGAAATAATAATTAATTAAGCGATTGAGGGCTAACATGGCAGAAAAATTGCGTGATACGTTTGACCATCATGTCCTTTTTTGAGTTAAACGTTTATCTTGTCGTCAATTAATTATTGGTAGTTCATCAAAGAACAGGTTTATGTTAGAGAACTAAGTTAGAATTGAGACAATGGCTGTGCTAGAACTATTTGACACGTATTCTCAAGGTAATATCTCTACAAGATACTATCATATACCTGCCATACTTCAGATTACAACAACGATCATTTAAGAAATGAAGACAATAAGATAGTTTTTGATTTGTCGCTACAGCAAAATAGAGAAGGAAGAGAAAAAAGTGTTCGTCCAATGTTCAGAGTGCTTTAGTCTACAAGCGTTTGCCGAAATTATGACATACCTACCTCCATAAATATATTACACACTATTTCTGGTATATAATAACATAGCCGATACATAACTGAAGACTGATAACATAAAAGACCTGCTTTTAATTCTAAGGTTCACCGCTTTAAACAACTTATCTCTGTCAAAGGAATACTATGAAAAATAACATTACCATCCATCAATATTAATACAAAAATAAATAATAGATAACATAATATAGAAAGCGAAATTTAAGAAAATCATGAAATCGAAATGCAATCTCATAAGCAGCAAACCTCAACAATGATGTGGTAAAACAGATTTAATCCACCAATGTCAAATATTGTAAAACAAATCACTTGGTAGTAAATATGTTAAATGAAGCTTTGTCAGTAGAGAAAAAAATTGATAAAATATTAAGAAACCTTAAAAATAAAATTCAAGGACTAAAAAAAACCAGGAATTATTTGTATAAATTGTGAAATATGTCCGAAAAATTATGTAGACCAAATAAAAATCTAAAGAAACTTTGCTCACTTTAAATATAATAGGCCTGATAAATCAGCTATACCCGAACACTTTTTAAATTAAAAACATTACTTTAAAGTAGAAAAAATGTAACAGAACTAAATATAATAATAGATGCTTGGGAAACTTTTTATATTAACAAATACCGTTGTGTAATTGTAAATAATTAATTAGTGAAATACAAAGTCCTATATTAATGTATAATAAAAATTGTAGATATACGCGTAAGATTAGTTTGTACTAGTACATGTCAACTCTAGACTATTTACAATGACACAAGGTATTTGTTAACGCCTTACTGCTGTAAAGTAGGTTTACGCCACGCTCCTTTAGTTCTGTATAAATATATAGTTTGGCAAAGTACTATGTTAGTTATACTTTAGTTATTCTATTTTTTGGAAGACCAAAGATGGCGACTTTATCGTTGATATGCGTTCCAATAAATAAACCTACTACTTGTTAATATTTGTATTCAAGTTTTATCCTATCAACTTATTCCCAAAGTAAAATTTGAATATTAGTAAAATTGTTTATGTTGCTTACTGATAATCAGTTAGTTTCAAGTACTTTACTGAATCGGTTAAGAAAGCTTTTTTGACAACTAAATCAATGTTGGATGTGCATACGATATTTAAATTAACAATAGCTTCTAATGTTGTCTTTGAATTGTGATTCCAGTGAATTTGGTAGTTAGTTTCAATGTGTAGCTTTAACTGGAGCTTTAAATATTAAATCAATGTCATGTACTTCATTGAAAATAAATAATGCTTCTTGTGAAATACCTATCACAAATAAAATGGTTTTAACTCGTTCATAGAATTAATTAGTAGACTATCCAGATTAAACTTATTATAGTAGTGAAATTTATAAGTAGAAACCTCCCCCCCCCCACTTCTTCTAACACTATAGGCCTATAAATCACGTGGTATAGATCATGTAACATTTCATTAAGATAAAAATTTACAAAATACCAAATGAAAACAATTCAATGAATCGATGTGTTACGTCATTTAGTTCATTTAATTAAGTTATGTAATCTTCAAACAAGAATATTATATAGTAATAAGGTGTTACATCATGTTTTACTTTGACAAACGCGTAAATGATATTACCTATGAAGTAAATCAATGACATCATTAAGTAGTGCATGTTGCATTTGTATTTATTTTCGTCGTTAATTAAAAACAAAACTGCAACACTGCGCTATACAAAGGAATGATCATATTTCTAGGAAATGTATTTTAAATACACATGTTAATAATAAAAAATCACAATTCGAATGATATTCGTGCAGCTCCAAGTAGTCTTCCGCCGAATTGCATACCCATTGAGGCAAGTATAAAGTCTCTTCTTTAAATCAATACAAGAACTTCTTAAATAATAATACAAATCGCTGTACATGTTTAACCAAAAGAATGTCAAACCCAGTTCATTTTTTTATTTAAAAACTGGCCTAATCTATCTTATGTGCATTATACCTGAAGGAATTATAGTAAGGAAGTAAAATGTATTTTTGATAACTAAATACCCTCAAGCTTCTGGCTCGTAATTTTAAATTATTGTAGTTTTATTAATGATCCAAGTTTATTGAATAGGGCATAAACAAACAAGTACCGGTAAGAGAGTAATAGTTAATATATAGTTATAATATAAATCTCAAAAGTTAACATTACCATAAAGATACAAATTTTAATTCGTTAATTAAAAATACAAGGTACTTATTAAATTACAAACATTGACTTCTTAAATATTTTTCAAATTAGCAGAAATGGGTCGACCATTAAAACCCAATTTTCTACATAAAAAGTTGTAGTCGAAATTTCTAAAAATCCGAAACAAGTTAACCTCACAAGAACGTTATCCTCTTTGTTGACAAGAAAAGGCAATTTAGTTCATTCAACCCGTGACATTGGAAATACGTTCTTATGTAAATACAGAAACTATAACATCAACTATTTATTAGGAGAGAACAGGTTAGATTAGGTTCACTATTTTAATTAGTGATGGTTGCTCACTACACCACCACAAGTTAAAGAGCTTAAATGGTAGTTTATACATTTCTGTTCATATGAAAAACAATAGCTTTATTCCTGGTTTATTCCTTAGTGCGAGCAATAATTAATTTCTTTCAATGTCTCCCTTTGCCTATAAATCTAAAACACAAAATTTAAATTTTAAACTTTTTATGGAGGAACAAAATAATTAAATATCCATATTTATTTGTATTAGCCTATCTGGATTGTTTTAAACTTATATTACCTTAGTCCTTTATTTATTCCATTACGGTCGTTTCGATTCATTTCATTCAGTAATTTTCGAATGTGTTTTCAATTAAGCGGTTCGCACACTGTGAACGTTATAATAATTAAAATTTCTTACTACATGCGCGAATGTAAAGATGACTAAATGTAATGAGTTGTCACGGCCGTCATGGAAAAAGTAAATGACGAAAAACAAGGATTGTTTAACAGGAAAAACAGTAATAAATAAATGTCCTCAAATATCAAATGAAACTGTTATTACACACATTCTTTTTATGAAAATTTGAAAAGACTGTCAGTTCTAAGACCATATTATTAAATATTCATGCATATTAAATAAGTAATTTAAAATTCAATCTCTTGTGTATAAGAAGTTATTTACATTCTGTCACCTTATCATAACAAAATCTTAAATATAAACGTGAGTTAACATGATGCAAATGTAGTTTTATATGTTCTTAGTCCATTTTGAGGTCACAACTTTTATTTTGTGAATACAAATTTCTAGTTGTAATTATTTATTTAAAATCAAAATTTTGTTGAGAATTTTTATCGAAAACCAGTCTGTTTACAAACCAACTGTAAACACCTTTTTTTTTAATAAAACTATTCTCTCATACTTGATTTATAGCAGCGTTAATTTGTTTTAACCTGATTTCTAATCATTCAGGTTAATTGGTATAACATTTAACATGGGTTCCCTAATTAAGGTGTTGCAGGTACAAAACAGCATTCAATTAATATTACTTTGTAAAATTGATAACTATTATAGAAATTGGTTAATTTTTTATATTTTAACCTATGTACCAACAAAGTCAATTATTTTATCATGGATTACATACTAAATTATAGTACTTTAATTTATTCAAACTCATTTTCACTACAAAGCCATCATCTGTGATGCTTGAGCTACATTAACTAAACTATAACTTTTATAAAAATTTGTTTTCAAGTATACTGTGAAAGATGTCACAGTAAAGAGAAAGACATTATGTTGTACTATTTAGGGTTTAAAGAACATCCTAAACTGTATTTTTGTTCTTTTGGTTTTGCAAAAGGTTTGTTCTTACATTATGTATAATTATGCAAAATACTAAAGCTTTCATTCGACCAAATTTCATAAAAACGGTTCATCGTAATTCTAAAATTCGGAAAAATATTATTAAGCTTATTTGTGACGAATATATTATTTTTACATTTTCTATACTTTTGGATTTTCCTTCTATCTATAAATTAACACAAACTGAATTTGAAATCATAATTTAAATATCTAGATAAAAGCCATATACTTACATCTATCTATAAAATTTAAATGTTTTTTGTTCAATGAATATTTAAAGTGTGGACATATTTCCTTTTTTCCACCCAGCTAAAAGGATTTTAGGTTCATTTTAGCAATACAGTTCAAAATTAAATTATGAGTATAGAGACGTTTTAAAAATCAACGTTTTAAGTGTTGAAATGAAGATTACTATAGTTGTAAGCACTCTAACTTTTCCATCAGTGGATTTCTATTTTGAAAGCTTTCGCAGTAGGTACATTTGTTCGTAACTTTTATTCTGATTTATCTCTTATTAAACAGAGCTATATTAAAAACTGCTGCAAAGCGGTATCACACTTTTTAAAGTAACTTCGTTGTATCAAGTTTATAAATACAAGCATTTTTTGCTGGAAAACTTTCCTTGAATATTTTATAGTTGTTTTGACTTATACAGTATTTTTATTTGTGATATAAGTTTTGTTTTATATTCTTATATTTGTTTTAAACTTTCCTTTCCAAGATGATTTATCAGACACTTCTACTATTATTTTCCAACGCATGTCCTTGATTATTCCCACAACTTCAACCAGATTAGCATTTACAATTAATTATACAATGGAAGAATATATTTTGTTGAGCTATGAATGAAACGCAACATCTGTTGATTATTGCTGTTAAAATAAGAAGAAAAGGACAATAATTGCGTAGATTACATGTAAAACGTGCGTCCTTGATTAGAGTGTAGAGAATTTATTTCTGATTAATGAAATTATTGCTTAGTGGTGAGAATGTTAATTAAGTTATATTTTACATAGTTTCTAAACTACTGTATTACTTCCCTACTACCGCTAAGAGAGAGGAAATATATATGTAAAAATCATTATTTCCATTCCTTACACCTTACGGACAGAGATTAAGTCTAAAACTATTTTAGGATAATTTATTTCAAAATATTTAAATTTCTAATTTTCATTCCGAAGTTGAATTCATAATCCTAATAATTAGAATTGTGTTACAATGTTGAATGCAACAAACGACACTAGAAGTTCAAGAAGATCGGTATATTATAGTCATTGTATCAATGGCCCATACCTTTTCCTTGATTAAAATATGTCAAATATGAAAAATCCACTAAAATGTCAGATCACTAAAACGTTTATTGTGCTAGGGCTGGCTCGTCAGAATGATGCAACCTCTAGGACTGGTTCAGTCGAACTAGCACGATTACAAATATAATTTAGTCCATTAGTAGTGTAGGTGCTGTATGTGGATGAAACTTTCGCAGTTTTAGATAAAAATTGGAATTCTATTTAAAAAATTTACCTTCACAATAGTAGTGAGTTTTCTCTTCATTACGGCCGTTTCGGCTATTCAACCTTTATCAAGTTATGGTTGATACACTTACATCTAGTACATAACACTGACACAAACACTTATGGTTTTATTTTATGGTCCACTCTGTCAACGAGTACTGTTATTGAGGTGAAACTAAAAGTACCTTTAATTAAGATCATGATTCACATTCCTTACAGCCTCTTGACGGAAATTAAGTCTCAAACTATTTTAGGATAATTAATAATAAAATGTCTTAACTGTACTATTTTAATTCAATTCCAAACTTGAATTCAGAAACCTAAAACTTTTAGTTATGTTATAATGTTTAACGCAACAAACGGGACCTAAAATTTAAGGACATTGGTATTTAGAGTAATTTTATAAATATAACGTGTCTTTACAGAGATTAAAATACTTGCCATGTATACTTAACCTACAAATACGTCATTGGAAACGTCAATTTCAAAGTGAAAAAAAAGTTTTACTCACAAAATATAATGTTACTATTCCTATGATAACAGGTATGTAGTACAAATATAATTTTTTCAAATCAAAATTGAGATGCTACAGTAAACAATTACCCCAAAAACCGCAGTATTTGAAACAAGATATTTACTGGAACATAAATATCTGTGGTATACATTTATACATATCTAAAACTTGCATGCCAAATATTAACCAAATCAGTCTAAAACAAGTATTCCATGATAAGTATTTATAATCTGTAAAACTTTTTTTCTCGAAATTATTTCTAAATGATTACGATGAATCGTACTTTAAATAAAATATAAAGTATATCTTTCTCAAAACCGGGAACGTTTGCAAAATTTCGTTATCGGTTGCATAATGTAACCGATATATACTCAAATTTTATTTTGTACCATATCTGGAGCTACAAAATTGTAACGAATGACAAAACCTGTCAATACCGACTTTTATATATAATATAAAAAGATACAATGTCAGCATCAAGTTCTAGTGAAATCGATTACGATTTAATCAAGCCAACACTACGAAATTCCATATACATGCAGACAAACACAGAAGAATAAAAGTAAAGAAGGTCGTAACAAGGATTTTAATTAAATGCGTATGTAATTAATGTATTTAGGGTTATGAATTCAAAGTTTGAGGTATAACTAAAATTACTATTTTTCTTAGAATTTCGTCACTGTTTAAACTGCATAACTCAATGAGACATACTGGAGTTAACAGTTCTATGATTAATGCTAATATAGGGCTGATTAATGCAACAGTAATACAACATAGTACGATATATTTGTATTCTATATTTATATGGTTTACAACGCCTGAGCAAGCGGTTTGTTGCCGTTATGTTATTCGCATTGCGTTCTAATTGAATTAAAATAAAAGTAAATTACAAACCCGCGAGGATACAAACCAGTGAGGTTACAAATCACTGAGCCAGTCGTTAATTTATTCCAAATCTCATCTTCATAACAAAATTCAAAATTGCAAAATTGTTTGTTGAAATTTCCAAGAAGGAAAACGACTTATCACAATTTAAACGTGATAAAACTTATGGGAGCGAATCTTTTTTTTATACTGGTTAGTCTAAACATTTCTGATCCTTAATTTTCTATTTATATATATAGAAACTTATTAATGTCTAAAAATATAGCATAATTTTAAAACAAAACAAATAAAACCTCTACAGGTTTATAAAATTGCATGTTTATCCAATTTTTCAGTATCTACAATATGCGACATATCAGATATATAGCTTTTAGAAGTACCTTAAGAGAATAACATCAGAACTATGGAATAATTTATTACTGAATTTATTAATTACGTGAATTATTAAAGATGTGTCTTTATTGTTAAGTAATATCGACACGTATTTTTCTTGTTGTGTAAAGGCAAAATATCTCTCATTCATCATCGTCTTCAAAAAAGATAAGAAAAGAGCATAAAATAAAAAACCTCACCCCTAAAAGCGTCAGATAACAAGAGTTGGTCAAGAGAGACCTGATAGGAAATACGAAAGAGAGGATCAACACATATAATACGTCCATGTAAGCCCTAACCCGAAATTTAAATAACATTTGTTTTACGTAGGCTGAATTTAAATGTAAGCCGACGTAAATCTCTTCATCCCTTGCTTCAATTCTCCTACGTCACTTTCGAGGAGCTTAGATGGAAAGTGATTTCTAGTTAACCTTAGAATAACAAGAATTGTCTTTCTTTAACATTACAAATTCATATTATACTTGAAGAGTGGTGGTTAAATATAAGGTTGTTTTTATTGTTATCTAAAAGTATTATAATTACGAAATAGAGTTATATTCTCACTACTATTAATTTAACTATTCAAAACACATGCTATTACATCAACTTCATTTTTATTTGAAAACTTCAAATATATAGACATATTTATGTGTCTAACAATGGAAAGTTAGGCAAAACAATAGCACTTTTATATTTCACAAATTAATATTAAAAGATGTTAAATTTTATAAATTTAATCTCTATTAGACCACAACTGTTATGAATGAATATTATTTTTTGCAAATATTTCTTCTACGCTAAATAATTTTACTAATATAGATTTCATTTCCCAACTTTACAATAGAAAATAAACTATTTCGATTCGTTATTTCAGGATTGCGAAAATAACACTCGTTCAAAACTATGCTTCACTAACTCCACAAATAATTTCATATTTTCTCAAACACAATTATTAGAGTAGTTTATTACTGAATCTTAATCTTAAATTCCAACGTGACGACGTTTCAAAATCTAAAATCAAATTTATTTTACTTATCTTTCAAAGTAATTACATATTCGTTTCAGCTTATTAAAGTGCGCAAAAAACATTCAATTATACATAAAAAATCCATTTAGGTTTATTACTTTTAGTTTTGCGAAAGTCATATATCGATGTAGATCTCATGAGATATTTTTAAATATGAAATTTAGTTTAGTTTTCAAATATTTAAAAATATGAAGAAATAATTGTTCTTACCGTAATCATTTACGGCTTAATAAAAGCTATAAAAACTTAATAGTAGTAAAAATAAAGTTCTTCGGATTATGTTGATTATTTAATTGAAATATAACAATGATTAATTTTACTAATTTCAGAAAAGAGAAATATGTTGAATTTATGACAAAACATAAATTTCTTGTAAATGCTAAAATGATTATATTGTATAATTAGTTAAAAATGAATTCTTGTGAGGCTGCTTTTAACTGTAAGGCTCAATACGAACACACAATAAAATCTGCGTTTTATCAATCTCAGTATTTTATAAGTAATTATAAAATAATTTGTTTTAATTAATTCACAATTAAAAAAGAAGAATATAAGATATCGAGCTGAAAATTGTTATCTTTATTCTTTGCCAGTAGAATAAACAACTTCCTATGGAGAGAGTTGGAAGAATTTGTTTGTTTATTAATGTTTATTATTGTTAATTTATACTCTGTTTTATAAGGTTTATTCAACATGGTAAGTCAAAAATGAATAACACAATTTTTTATAATATCATGCAAAAGAATTTTTTTTTAATCATAAAATGCAATTATTTTATGAAAACAGAAATGATTAACAAGTTAAAATTTTCGTATATGTACCAACATCTCAAGTACCGAGCTATTTCCTTGCAGGTGTGCCAACTAATCAACTAGGCAATTTTCCTGAAAGTGTTCAAAACAGAACAGATGATACACTCTCCTTCAAGAAATGATTGATGGTAAAAACGTTGAATATTTTCCACAATGATTTTGTTATAACATTGTCAAACTTTTAGTCAAGTTCAACGTTATTAATATTAAGTACATATTTACTTTCAAGTTTGAATGTGTTGTCGGGACTGAACATTATACAAATAAAAATAAGTTAAAATATAACCCTTAATAAATTCTGAACGAATATAATGTTTTGGTGTGACGTAGATGTACATACAAGACATTTTCATTAGTTGATTAATTTAAATTGGATCTGTTTATTATAAAAAGTAATAAATAGAATAAAGAGCCCAAGTTATGCTAATGTAGCACTATAATTAGCTCATGTCTGATGTTGCTTTCCAATTACTTTGTACATTGATCATTTATAAAATCCCAATTGTTTTAAAGTTTCACGTTATAGATACATGAAATTAATTAATGAGATAGATACGTATTAGCTACAAGTAAAGAAGACATATGTATTTTTTTTTTTTTTTTTTTTTTTTTTCATTTTCACTGTTATTTTAAATTTAAATATACCCTAATAGTAAATATATATGTTGAGACTTTTAAGGAATTATCTCCATCTCTGTCTATTTAAGAGTATGGTTTGTGCTTGAAACGCTCGCAGTTTTAAACTGATTGCGCTGTCTAACAAAACAATTTTTTTTTTTTGACGTTTATATTTTTTCACAATCGTTAATTTATTATCTCAAACTTTGTAGCAGTGTTTTTAATCTACTGTTATATATATATATATATATATATATATATATATATATATCTCTTGAAATTCTATGAAATTGTAAAATTAATGTCCATACTGAGCTTTTTTTTGCTCATGTTTTAATAATTTTAACATGATAACCATTCGGTTATATAGATAGAATATTTTCAGGGCTAATACATTGGACGTATTCTCAGTAAAAGATACAAATTGTACCTTACTTTATACGGATATCTCTTACATATGACACAAATTGTAATCACAAATAATAATCTCATCTGTCAGCTATATAACACTGATGTGAGTAAAGAAAACTTTATGCCTGAAAAAATCACGTTATTGGTACTTATATAAACATAAAATAAAAACTGAAAATAGCATTTTTATATATTTGTACCATAATTAGAATTTATTAAGAAGTTTTTTTAAACTGAATTGTACATTTTCTATAGTTAAGATTACAGTTATGAAGATAAAGCCGATATTTCAATTTCAATATTTTATTACAACTAGAGTGCCGAAGAATTTCTTGATTTTTCAAAACCATTCAAAATATCTTTGTTCCTGTGTGTCTTACGACAAGAGTTGTTTCAATAGCGAATTTTTTTAATGAACTCTTATAAAGAATTTTTTTTTCACAAAGGACGATTTTGTTTGTATTTTAATTATTAAATTAACACTTAAGAAAATAACTGGAATTACAAGCCCTAATATGCTCTTGCTAAAAGGACATAAAACCTATATACAGTCTATTTGAGACAAATATATAGTGTTCAAACCATTGTAGATAAGATTCCAGCTGATATTGTACCATCAGATATTATGGAAACACGTCAACTTATGCTTCCATATTTAATCATACAGTATTGTTGCAACGTTATATGTGTGTTTCCTTTCTTCTTTAGAGGTTGGTAAAGTGAGTTATAACGCTTGAACTATCATAGAGAATTTACCCGTTCGTTTCAATAAAAATGTCAGACAAAACATATAAACTTTACGTTGTACATTACAGAGAAATTTCTCTAGCTTTACATTGTGCGGATCAAACTAGGATTGAAACCCCTCAAGGGAGACGTATGATCTCTTTTCTTCTTCGTGTATAAAACATGGTTTGTCTGCATCCAATTCGGCATATTTTAACATTATTAATATTACCATAAAGAAGTTAGTTACGAATGTACCAAACTCCGAATAGGAAATGTTTACACAATTATAGCAGCAATAAATGTGTTCACTTAAAAATAAAAAAAATTTAAAAAAATAAAAAGTTAAAATTTCATTTTTGTTTTAAGATAACATTGTTCACAGTTAAGACAAGTGTACTTAAATTTGTATAATATATTTTTGAATGTCATACAGACCGGCATTTGTACAAAGAAAAATCGTTATCTAAATGTGTATCAGTTAATATAAAAAACTACGGGACAACTACTACAAATAAGAGAGTTTACCCCCTCCTTCAGTTTGTATAAATATGGGGTTCGGCGCAACGTTAGGTTCAGTTATAGTTTGATTGGTGTAACTCGTGTATCACTGAAGAGAACGACCTTGTCGTTGAAACGCGTCTGATACTTAGGCGTATTTTTTGTGAGAATTGTGTTCGGTTTGTTTGTTATCCTGTAACCATTAATTCAGTTTATTAGAGGTGGAGCATTCAAACAGTTATTCTTTTATCAGGCTCAAAATTTTTCAATGTAAGTATTTTCTTTTACAATTAAAGCCCCATAGAGTTAAATATTTACATTTGCACGAAAATGTCACATAATTATTTTACAAACGTTATTGCTCTAATAATTACCATATTAAGAAACAATATTATTTTTATGTATTAGAAACATTCTACACAAAATACTCCACAAATTTTTGATTTCTGTTTCCAGGTAGATAAATAAGATTAATTACTATATACGACTAGAAAAAACATCTTTTTTTTAAGATACAACTCTAAACAAAATATAAAACACTCGTAATCTCATGTCACTGGAAAGATACCACTAAAAATAATCATTTTATTGTTCTACAGTCATAAGGTCTGAAACAAAAATGTCTACTAAATAAATGTAATGTTTAGTTTTTGTGTAACATTAGAAACATGTCACCGTTTATAAACGGGCTATATACGTAAAGTAACAAAATGTATCTACCGTATCATACTAAAAAATAATTATAAACCAACAGAATTCATCCCACCAACCACGGCAAAAAGCAAACTCTAAACTGGAGTTTTAAAAATTGAAAATATAAGATTTAATGTTTCTCTAAAAGAAAAAGTATTTTGACTTTTTATATATGTTGCTAAAACAATAATACTCAAATATACTAAAAAACTATTTTGTTGTACTAGATTGTTATAAATAGTATTTTTAAAATAAACTGAACTTCCAATATTTATATTCTTATTTTTAAATGAATACTCGTATATTCTGTAATAGTAATGTAAAAGATTACCGAGATGACTATTGTTAAGATAATACCTGTTTAATTCTGTGTGTGGGGGGTGAGTAATTCGGCACTGAATGTAAAATCATATCCGATTCTACAGTTCAGTAATTATTTAACAAGTTCTAAACTATGCTCACTCTTTTAAAATATATCGTTTTACATTAAAATGTATATATTTTTAAAGTTAACAATTAATTGATAAAAGTACGATTAGAACAAGAAAAATAATTCTTTATGCAACGGCTAATAATTTGCTATTAATCACTAACCACTCTACCACACTGATGTGTTTCTGTTAGCCTTAAAATTTGTGAGATATTTGAAAAATAGAGAGAGCATAAGTGCTAAAATAAACGTAGACTATCAAATATAATGGTTTAGTCATAAGTCCGGCAATTTTGTTTAGATTATAAAATTTAAAAATAATATAGCTCATAAAAATATCTTAAAAAGTCTTTTAATTGTTTTTTCATTTAATGAAACTCTTTAGAAATATTTTAAACAAGTTCACCACCCTCACCAAGTTTTGAACTATCGGAGTGTAACTTATACAATTTATAGTTATCAACTCTTTTATGGGGACTACACGAAGGGACGTTTCAATCACACAACCGCAGGGGACCAAACCCCACCCTCGGCCTATCGTATGACTCTTCTACTGCAGATTTCATGACCCTTCAAACTTTTATTATAAGCAATGCAATTGCGAAGAGCAATGTTTATTGAATTGTGCTAATAAGTTTAAGCAAAATTATACCAAACACGATATAAATAAAAACCACTACTAGAAATTTCGTTTGTAAGAGATGACTAATAAAATATAATAAAGAAAACAGTAAACAAACTAGATTTAATTTTCACTAAAATAAGTGTTTCTGTAAAAGCCCGAATAGTAGGCTAATACATTTTATAAATGTTTAATTTTGCATAGGTAAATAGACGATATTTTATTCATGATAAAAAAAAATGTTTTTAAATACTTTATATATGATTATTAAAAAATAAAAAGGAGATATCAATGTTTGATAATTACCTCGTTAGAAAATTGCCATAAGTTTTTATAGTTATGTCCTTTGGGAAGGCCATTGACTTACCAGTATTCTCTGCCAGTCAGCTATTGCAACACTTTTTGAGTTCTATCGCAACAATACTTTACTCTCTGTGTACTTGTTTGGGACTTAGAATGAATTTATAATTTATTATTAACATAATTTACAATAACGGTAATTCCTAACAAAATACAAATCATCAGGGCCACCGACACCTAAAACCAATACACCTTAAATTTACCTAATGTTATGATATCCAAAATCAATGCTGCACATTCACTTCACATCACAATTCATTTCTCCATTATATTCATTTTTGGATACAACACACCTCTTATATTTTCTTTCGTTAAGTAAACGAAAGAGGAGGGTTATGACACCCCAATAACTAATAACTTTTAATAATTTAATAATAATAATTTTATTTTGATTAAGTCCGTTGATTTTCCCAATATTATTTGGCTATAATTAAACTAAAATTGCAAAACGAGAAACTAAGTATTTATGTACGTTTTGCCACATGAAAGAATTTCGTTTTAGTTATCGAATTTATTATACGAAATGTCTGTAGTTTGATATCTTTTGAAATATATAAGAAAACATAAAGCAAAAAATATTTACATGTAATTATCATTTACAGCACATTATTATTTACTTTTGACATGAAATGTTTAGATGGAAGTTTTGCACAAAAAGGTTTTATTATAGTACTTTATTTACATTGCGGATATTCTATTTATTTTAAATTTTTTAAGCAAATGGCTGGTTAAAGTTAATGAAAATGTGTAAATTAAGTTAAATAATTTTAAATAATCCCGTGAAAAGGCAGTAAATAATGGGAGAGGTGTGTCGACGTTCAATGTATTCAACCATAAATCTCCTCCATCTTCTAAACACAATTAATAAAATACAGGATCTTGGCTCTAGAAGCTGCATACCTGACAATATATCACACATTACTAACAATTAAACTACTACACATTATTAAACGAAACAACAATTTTCTTCCAAAATTATTTCAACAAATTACATTTTTCTTGGTATTTTTAACAGTTTCTTTTGAACAAGTGTTGAACAGAAAATCTCAAGAACTTATTTGTAAGATTATCTTTAGTACATATTTCCAGAAAAATTATACTTTAATATTTCGTTTATTATTTCGTTACTCTAAATTATTTTGTTATAAATGGAATATATTATACTGTGTCATATTCCATTTATTCCTAAAATATAATTTGAAGTATTTCCCATTTATATATTTTAACCAATTTGTGTAATATAGTTTAGATTTACACAATTAATAGAAGGCACAAAACCTAAATATTATTTCTTCTAAAATTGTTTACAATCATTCACCAAAATCTAATTCAGATGTTTAGGTGTTAACTGTTTTCAAAAAAGAGAAGTTAGAAAACAGTTTTGCACCTTAGTCTTGCCAGGATATGTTTAATCATCTTAAAATAAAACATTTTTTGTTTAATAAACTGCAATAACTGGAAAACTTTCATAAATGTTATATGCAAAAATTAGTAAAACCTTTATGGATTGACACACATTTTTAGATGCTTTTGTTTCAAACAAACACACTCTATTAATTCTTATTTAGTAACGACAAACTTCACTATATTTTGAAATAAGTACATTCATACGCGTATTTTGTAAGATGTTTTGACATTTTCTTATTCCAGAGTACATGTACGTACCCCGTATTTTGTAATTTATATTTTCATTATTAAGCCTTGAAATTGTCTTAACAAAGTATTGCACTGCATTAATTCACCACTTTTGGTATTTTTTTATCTTTTCAAAACAATTATTTATAGTCTGTAAAATGTCAGCCCCAAATATTTTTAGATATATAGCGTGTCAGGTGGAAGGAAACCTTCATGTATAATGAATTGACAATTCAAAATGCATATTCATTGGGTAAATGTAATTTTATGATCTTCTGATTAACTACTTTATTTATAAAACAGGTCTTTAATCTAAATAAATTACATTTGTGATGAGCACTGATTTCTTATATATGTGACTTATATCATTTATTAGACTGTTTAATTAATTTCCCTTCCTTTAAATCACAAAGATGCAATTTTAAAAACTCGAGGTATTAAAACATTTAGGGGAACAACTTATCTGGTTTTAAAATACCAAGAGACCCAAAATAACTATTGACCTTTACTTGAAGTCATCCTTCCTTTCGCTTATTTCGTCCAGGTATTTTAAATGAAAAAATATTCATGTGGACGGTGAGTCTTACATTTATTTATTATTTTATATATCAATATTCGGAATGGCGAATAACAAATCTTATAAAGAATATTCATATACACTCATTATTTCTGGTCATTAAATAAACATTACGTGATCAAGAACAGGCAATATCGGTTATTTTGAAAGTTATTTTGACTTGAGCGAAATATAAACAATATCATATATGCAGAGTGTTCAGAAAATGTCGTGCCAAACTAAGTGACGGTTATATGGGCCAAAATAAAATAAAAACTCCTATAAACTTTTCCCCAGAAACCTATCTCTTTCAATCTGTCTTTTTTTGAAAAATAATTAAAGCTTTTAAAAATATTAAGATTTTATTAAGAGACAAAATTTGGTATGTACATTTTTATCAGTGTATCAAAAATCAGAATTTAATCTTATAAATTTTTGAAATTTTGACTGCTTCAACTTTTTTATGTTGGATATCTTTAAAACTATTAACATTAAAAAAATGTAAACGGATGCCATTTTTAAAATATACGAGATAAAGTTTTGATTCTTAGCATACTGGTTGAATAAAAAATCTGTATAGCCTACCAAGTTTCGAATCGAAATGATAATAATTTTAAAACAATTTTTTTTAAACAAAATGGCCGACAGATGGAAAACAAAGCACTTCCTGATATATGTTTATAGGAACTTTTGTCTTTATTTTGACTCATATAACCACCACTTAAAGTTTGGAATAACAATTTATGTACCGCTATATATATTGTGAGTTGATTTATTTGTTATATACAACTAATACTCACGCGCATTGTTCATTTTAGTTATTGTAAATAATATGAGTTTTTAGACAGAGTAACTTTATGAATAACCGTTAATCCTTGGATACTACTTAACTCGTAACGACTACTCACAATTATTTGTTTTCGTCAGAATTTTAGGTGATGTTTTAGACAGTAAAATATGAAGAAAAATCATGAGTGTTTTATTAACACATCTGGTCATATTTGATTTAAAGGTATTTTATCAGTTTCAGATTTACTATACAGGGTTATCATTCAAAAGTGGTGAGGTTTTGAACATGATTTAAATGAAAACAGAATTACTTACAGCTGATGTTATTATTATATTGTTCAATTACGTATTTTACATTTTGCATTTCTCAAAAAGTTATAATATTTTCATCTTCAAGATATATTTCTAAGAACTTTGCAAAAATCAAGAAGTTAAAATTATCTTTTGATTGTACTGAAGAAAAACAATTTAAAGGAGAAAGAAAAATATTTCTTTATTTTATTTGTATTTTTTATAAAACCTTATAAAGAAAAATGTACCTTTTTGGCTTATAATAATATGTGCAACAGGTCATGACAATTTTTTGTTTATGTCTACAAAATAGTAGCAGAAAATCGCATAAACGCTACTATTACTACGCATGCACCGTGAGTATTGAGTCAATTTTTTTTTCTTATTATACTATTGGTAACATTTCATTACTTCTAACTTCAGAGTTTAGATGAGACAGAAGCTACAATTTTTTAATTAATTGATTCGTTAACAGAAATCTTATAATAGTTAAATCTGCTTTAGGTAATACAAATAAAATGTGTTATCGTAATATTACATTGAACTTTTTCCGTTATTTAAGTGATATAATAATTAACATCAATTCAAGAATAATACATTCAAACAGAGTTTTAAATAAGATAGCAACGTGATTTGAATGTATTTCCGTCATGTTTTGAAACAATATTGTATGACATTTGATGCCGTTTATCGCACAGAAGTGCTATCAATCCTGTTAAACCTATCAACTGATAGATTGTATGAATTGGTGTGAGAACAGCCAATAACATTGACACGGTTATTGCAGCACAATACATTAAATGACATCCGGAAATGAGAAGATAATCCGTTATTGGTGATTGTGTGTGGACACTGTATTATAAACAACCCATAACTTGCCCAGTCTTATTATTTATTGTATTAATTTAATCAGGGTTTGAGTCCCTGTACGTTTACAGCTGTAAGGATTAAAAACATTTTAATAATTATAGATAGAAAACGTAACTATTGTATATCGATTGTTAAAAAATTAAACTACATATTTTGGTAGAGTAGAAATATTGGGATTTAATTAGTTGTGCAAATTAAATACCAAAAAGATTACCTCTATCAAAAAAAGTTGTTTTTTTTTTTAATTCATATTTTTGTTTTTAGGTATAGCCGTTTTGAGTAAAAATGTGTAGTAACATTTAAGGAAACAAACTTTTGCTGTTATTATGACCCCACAAAGGAGTAATGACAATATATTGCATTTAAAATATGAGGTGAACTTTCAACAATGGTGACTCACGGTTAATAGAGAATAAAAAGCAACATGGAGGCGTTGACTTGTTGAGATAAAAAGTAGATAAAATTATTTTTACCCCAGCTTTCGCTTATCTTGCAGAAAGAATTAGTAAACCTAACCTAACCTAACCGACAACCAATCTCATTAGAACAACCGCCGTTATGCCAAGCGATTAGTACTGAAGTGGGATAAGAAAGCAAAGTAAAATAATGTCTCCCTAAAATCCAGACATGAAAACTGAATGGATAAATTTTAAAAGTGAGTGATTACTGTAATTATATTTTCATTTTCTTACTCTTAAATTAAAAAACTTACTGTTTAAATGCTAGGCGTGAAAGTAGGTTTAAACCTATGTAGACAAATTTCTCAAAAGGGTAATAATTGAAATTATTACATTGAAACTTCAATTCTAATAATGTAGCCAAAAGCATACATTATAAAACCTAATAGAATATCCCACACATAATATTTGTCGATAAAATTCTTTAAAAATAAAAATAATCGACAAACAATTATCATAAATCAAAATATCTTTGTAAATATTCAAAGGCAAAATGTGGTTTTATTCTAGTAGACTTATACATGGAATTTCATAATAGATGTAGTTTATTGGGTGGTATCTAATATCAACGATTTCGTGAATGGAATATATATGCCTATATCTATATGTAATTTTGAAAATATATCAGCAGAGTGTTTACTCAATAGCGGTAACCGGTAAACCTGTTAACAATGAGTAATGCTGACTTCAAATTGTTACGCAAAAATCTAGACAAGGATTTTTCAACCGTTTTACGTTAACGAAAATAACTTAAATACCAATTTGACCATAAATAAAAATTTAGCATTGTGAGACGGTGGGTAATACCGGATTTCAACACATATTGTGTCACCTCTGACTCTTTATCCACCTCTATTACATACTTCCGTTTAGTTAAGTAAAGCGGGTCCCTAACTTAGTTGGCCTGAGTCTCTTGTAGGTTGTGTCAACTCTGACCCTTTATCCCCACCTCTATTACATACTTCCGTTTAGTTAAGTAAAGCGGGACCCTAACTTAGTTGGCCTGAGTCTCTTGTAGGTTGTCACCTCTGACCCTTTATCCACCTCTATTACATACTTTCGTTTAGTTAAGTAGAGCGGGACCCTAACTTTGTTGGCCTGAGTCTCTTGTAGGTTGTGTCACCTCTGACCCTTTATCCACCTCTATTACATACTTTCGTTTAGTTAAGTAGAGCGGGACCCTAACTTTGTTGGCCTGAGTCTCTTGTAGGTTGTGTCACCTCTGACCCTTTATCCACCTCTATTACATACTTCCGTTTAGTTAAGTAAAACGGGTCCCTAACTTAGTTGGCCTGAGTCTCTAGTAGGCTGTGTCACCTCTGACCCTTTATCCACCTCTATTACATACTTCCGTTTAGTTAGTAAAGCGGGACCCTAACTTTGTTGGCCTGAGTCTCTTATAGGTTGTCACCTCTGACCCTTTATCCACCTTATTACATACTTCCGTTTAGATAAGTAGAGCGGGACCCTAACTTTGTTGGCCTGAGTCTCTTGTAGGTTGTGTCACGTCTGACCCTTTATCCACCTCTATTACATACTTCCGTTTAGTTAGTAAAGCGGGACCCTAACTTTGTTGGCCTGAGTCTCTTGTAGGTTGTGTCACCTCTGGCCCTTTATCCACCTCTATTACACATTCCGTCTAGTTAGGTAAAGCGGGACCCTAACTTAGTTGCCCTGAGTCTCTTGTAGGTATGTCACCTCTGAGCCTTTATCCACTTCTATTACATATTCCGTCTGGTTAGGTAAAGCGGGACCCTAACTTAGTTGCCCTGAGTCTCTTGTAGGTATGTCACCTCTGAGCCTTTATCCACTTCTATTACATATTCCGTCTGGTTAAGTAAAGCGGGACCCTAACTTAGTTGGCCTGAGTCTCTTGTAGATTGTCACCTCTGACCCTTTATCCACCTCTATTACACATTCCGTCTAGTTAAGTAAAGCGGGTTCCTAACTTAGTTAGCCTGAGTCTCTAGTAGGCCTGGTCACCTCTGAACCTTTATCCACCTCTATTTATGTAAACATATTTATTAAATAATTTTGTAAATATTTTGTTAAAATTGGTTTACTTAATCATGGAGCCGTAGTTTAAAATACCGTAGTTATTGAAACAAACTAAAATTTACAAGAATTCGAATAATAATTAGCCTGTTGCAAACGTAAAAATGTACGCTGTCTTCCCAAATGAAAATAATAAAACGAAGACGAAATTGTAATTTAAAAAATTAGTACATAAAGAGTTATATAATATTATACTAATATAATATATAATATTGCCCAAATTAGTTCATTAATTGTGTACACTTTATAAACTACAAACGCATAGACATTATTATTGCTTACATAGCATACTTTGCAACCAGACTCATTTGTAAGCGGGTGTGTGTGGCAGACCCGAAGAATCCTAGTTGGATATACACCTTTCTGTAAGAAGTTTTGGGTTCATCTTTCCTGTCAGGTCTCTCTTAACCAACACTTACTCTCTTCCGACCCTGACGCTATTAGAGTATTCTTTACTTTATGCTCTCTTCTTTTTTTATAAGGTGATGATAAAGGAAAGGGTTTTCGCCTTTAAACAAGGAAAATAAATATTCTTTGCTAACTACAAAGATACATCTATGGCGAGGTTGGAGGAAAAGGTTAATTTAAGTTAATTTAGCATTAGGCGCTATACTGTACTATAGTTTTATACTCTAATTCTAATATTTAAAAAGACAATATAGTTAATATTCCAGGAAGATTTTAGCTATGAGGAAAATTGAAAGAAAATATAAAATCACTGAACATATAATCAGTATGATTAAAGTTTGAGAGATTGGTATGCAGTTAAATCTTCTATAATGCGATGGTAAAACAAATTAATATTATATATAAATCTGGAGCTTGAATTGTCAGATGTTTTAAATTGAAATAAAACATGAACACAATTTCTCACAAATATGTTTATACATCAAACGCGTTTGTAATCGTTTGCTTGTAGCCTATATAACGCATGAGTTATATTTTGATTATTGCAACTTATTCATCACTGAAGATGTCGATGTTGTAGATGAAACTTGTTTAATTTATTAAACGTATTTGTGAGAAATTATGTTCAAGTTGAATTTTAATTTCTAAATAGTAGTTTTCATTTACATTGAGATTTGAAAAACTACATAAAATAAAGAATTAAAGATGTAAAGGAAAATAATCATTATTTTCAAATAGAAAGTTTTTTTTCTCGTGTTAATTTTAGGATTAAACGCATAAGTACTTTGTATCTATGGCATGACATTTTTTAATACATGTTTCTTATTATTGGTGTAGTTTTTAATATTTACTCTTTTTTCAGAAGAAAAGTAGTAACAACGTTTTTAGTGCTTTGTTAAATTGAGTCACTAATAAAACGTATATTATAAAATACGTTAAACTAAATATCTTGAAGAATAAATATATGTTTAAGTAAATATAAATAATCTAAAATAAAATCTCACAACTATAGTCTGGGCTTAATCTTTTAAGATAACTAAAATTATTGAATGTATACAGGAAACTACAGGGCCTAGAAATTATGCACTAATGAACTGCACGGCAACACAATGAATTGTAAACGTCAAAGTTGACGAAAGGGTCAAATAATAAATTAATTGCTTTGTGTTGGTGTACAGTGAGTAATTTTGCTAACGTGAGGTTTTTTTTTCCGTTCTGGGCTGTGAAAGCCTCCTTCAGAAGCCTCACCGGCGTGGACCTAGCGATCTTTTGGCGCCCCAATTTCCTTCCTACACCCATTCAGTAATACCCGTCATCCTTATGAAGGAACAGATACTACCGATAGGGTTGTCTAGGATGGTTTCCATCTCTTTCCCCGGAGGGCCTAGAGAGTATAGCCTGGCTCGTCCTAACGCTTCACACTCTAAAAGAATGTGTTCTGCGGACTCTTCAGCCAAACCACATTTCCAGCAAGTATTATCTGCAGCAATCCCTATCCTGTGTAGGTGTTTTCTGAGGTGACAGTGGCTCGTTAAGAGCCCACCTCATGTTATCCCTTCTGAGAGAGATGAGTTGTTCAGCATGTTTCTTGCTTGGTCTAAATAACCTTTTAGCAAGTCTACTAGTGGTTGAATTCGTCAAGGCCCTGTTCATCCCCTCCCGTATCCACGTATCAACCGCTGCCCTGGCATGTCCATAGGAGATCCCTAACACCGGTTCCGGGCCCACGAAAGGGGATTCTGAACCTGACCTGGCTAATTCATCTGCTCTCTCATTACCATCAATACCTGAGTGGCCAGGAACCCAGCCCACAGTGACCGTGTTCATCTGACTAAGCTTTATCAATGATGAGATACAGTCCCATACCTGCTTCGACTTTACCCTAGTCGTGTTTAGTGCCTTAATAGCAGCTTGACTATCTGTGAAGATCAGAATGTTCTTACCTATGTATTTCATTCTTTGATTCTCCTTGATACATTCAGGGATAGCACCTACTTCTGCTTGGAAAACAGTAGCATGCTTACCTAGGCTCAGAACGATGGAACTCTCTGGATTGAGCCCATTTATGCCACCGCCCGTACCCATCTCCGTTTTCGAGCCATCTGTAAACCAGACTATATCTTGCTCGTTATATAACCTCCTTCCAGACTCCCAATCTTCCCTAGAGAAGATCTTCGTCTTGAAAGGCTTGTCTAATGAAACATTAGGTATCATGTGATCTGAGGGAACGTGAGGTTTCTTGATCTTGAATGTAATAATTTTTTAGTATTAGTCAATTTTTGTTTTTTTAAATAATATTTTTAAATCTCAAGAATAGTTCATTAGTGTTTGATAATCTTACTTAGGTTAATAGGCCTAGGTCAATGCACCTACCCCTTAGATTTATATTCATGCATATTTATTAGTTGGTACATAGTCTCGAAATGTCACTTATAGTATGATTTCTATTCACAAATCATGCCACACGATAGAATAAACTCCACCAATAATAGGCTATCTATAAAATTTACCCTTTGTTACAAATTCCATTTATTCTTAACATATTTGACTAATATATTCTAGGAATATAATATATTATACTACTATTTACCATTTTAGTCACTCTTTAAAAATATATATTGATTGTTCAAAGCCACTATAGGAAATTGAAAGCTGAAACAAATAAAATAAACATAAAAACTGCACTTACTGCAAATAAGATCTTATCTTATTCTTTACTGCAAAAACAGCAATAGAATATACATATAACAGATTTGTCAATATAATCCACAAATTCTGTAGTAATAATACTTTTCATAAAATCTTAAAACTGTAGCAACAACAGTCCCGATCAAAGTGTACTCCTGAACAGAAGTAAGTAAAGTGATAATTTATTTACATTTGACAATTTTTTAGTAAAGTTTATTATGAGGTGAATGAAATATAGAAAATACTACATGTTCATTGACACCATTATGGTACTAACCCAACCCTGTCAAATAAGCCATATCTTACACAGTTTTTCGAAATATTATAAATATATATGTCACTACTTTTGTTATGTCGACGTGACTTTGAAGAGGTTACGTCGCTGTACTTATATTTAAAACTCTCACTCACTTAGCTCACGTCCATTCTAGACCCTAGAAATTTTGTAAACTGTATATTATAGGCCTATGTTAAAATTACCTTATGGGAACATGCTACTTTCATTTAGGATTTATTTTTAAAAGTAAATATAGACAGTCAATTTGTTTGTATGTGGCGTATAGAGTTGGAGTTGGTGGCAATACAAGCAAAATAAATCGACAAATTTTAATTCCATTTAATGTGTTATAAGTTAAAAGATATGAACAAAAACCTGTCTAAACTTGTGGCAGTTGTTTCCCTGAATTGGAATAATCTTGTATATTAGCACACAGCACTCTTAACAAATGTTAAATTTTGATATTAATTTAAAAGTTATTATTATGCAATAATCAGACAACAAAACAATTTTAGACGTATAGATTGCTTAAAAATCACTTTTTTAGGATTACATTTGTCAAAAAATATGATAATCACACTCAAAAATTCGAAATAGGATATTTTTTAATTACCATATATAACGGAAAATAAGTTTGATAAAACTTAAATTAATTTCAAAAATGTGTATTTTACTAAACTTATATTTGAATAAGTTACTACAACATTTTTACTTTATTTTATTAAGTTTGGTGAGATGTTAATTTACTTTCAATATTATATATTTAACCTATTAAATTAACCAATCTGTTACAGTGAATTATTTATCGTAGACTGAAATCAATATATCAGATTTTCTATAACTTAATAACGACACTATTAATTTATATATATATATATATATATATATATATATATATATATATATAATACGGTTAACAGAAAATTACCTAACTTTTTAATCAAAGATCGCTAGATGCCCTTTCCAATGTCCAGTAGCATATTTATATTTCGTGCAACATTAGACTCACAAAGCAAATTTAGCCACAATTTGTTTAGTCTAAGCTCGTTTCCTAGAGTTCCCCCCCCCATGGTTGTATGTGTTTTAATAAACAACATAAAATAGGAAAACCAGTTTTCCTCGTTTGCAGCATTTAATTTTTGAATTTATTTTGAATATCTAAAGGTAAAGTGTGTAACAAATATGTTAAATTCAAACGTAAAGACAAATTTACATCAATGGTAAATAGCTAAAATAATAATTGTATACTATGTCCTAATTTGATTTTGTTGCAGTAATGCTGAAGTTAATGGTCTTACTTCTAATCCTGAGCTTTGCAACTTCTACCAACCTCAGCTTAATGAAATGGTTCAGTAAAAACAATAAGAATGCAATTGAAGCAACAAATTTTAATAAACACACTAAAGATATTATTGACAGTTATTTTGAAGAAGGTAAACAATTACACTTAATATTACCTACAGATTATGAAAATACTGATGAAAGTTTTTCAGAAACATTATACGATTTAAAGACAATAATTAGAAAACTTCACCAAAAATATCAAATTTTAATGTCAAATCTGGTTAAAGAAAAAAACGTAAAGGGAGTAAAAGTTATAAAAACTTCATATTATGTAATATTCATTGAAGAAAATGAAAGTGAAAACCAGATAATTTCTCAGTGGGAAATGTTAAGAAGATTTACCGAATCTTGGAATCCTAAAGCATGTTTTTTATTTGTTGTTCTACTGAATAAAAGGAACTTCACTGAAGATGTTAATGAGCTAGCAATGAATATTATTAACAGTCTATGGAAGTTAAACATATATAAATTTGTTTTAATGATATTGGACAATAGTATTCCTAAAGAATCTAAATTAATGACAGCTTTGCCTTTCAGCAGTAGAAATCTTTGTCGTCACATAAATAATGACAGTTATTTAAAAATTTAGCACACGAAGGATCTATCCACTTTGAAGATGTCCTTGTTTACCTTTAGCACTCCAAAAGACTTCTATGGTTGCTCAATGGTTGCAGAAACTTTTCCATTCCCTCCATACACTCATATAGACGATTATAATGTAACGAATACCAAATATCATTATATTTCTGGGATAGAATTTAACTTGATGAAATTATTTGCTAAGAACAACAACATTAACCTTGTCCTTGAAACTCCAGATTTGAATTTGAATGTTTGGTGGGAAGTAAAACCGGATGGTCTTAGGGTTGGCATTATTCCAAATTTAATATCATATAAAATTGATTTTGCATTTGCTGGACATGCTGCTTCTGACAAAGACTACTTTTTATTAGACTCTTCACGCTGGCATTCTTTTGGTTCCTACTCTTGGTTTGTGCCTCAAGCGAAAAAAGTTCCTAATTGGAGAATAGTAATTCTTGTATTCAAACCAATGCTATGGGTAATACTGATCATAACATTTTTATTGTTTTTAATAATTTATTATTTCGTGAATAAGGTTAATTTTTTAGAGGAAGTTGCACACGATCCTCAAAAGACATATACATCATGTTATCTAACTTTATTAAGCCTTAGTGTAGGAATCCCTATAACTAACCTTCCAAAATATAGTTATCTTAGGTTATTCTTCTTAACTTGGGCAATTTTCACTTTCAATTTAATGACAATATTTCAAAAACATATGTACAGTCAAATAGTACACCCATCCATGGAAGGTGAAATCAATAGTCTAGACAAGTTGAAAAATTCCGGGATGAAAGTATGTCTCAATAATAAAAACTTTTTGCGGTTTTCTAATAAATATAAAAATCACACTGATTTTATTCATTATACACCCTGTATCAACAGAAGATCAGAAATTAGAAACCTAATAAAACATAAAAACACCAGCTTTTTAGACAAAAGCGAACATATAGAGTCGATGAAAAAAATATACCACAACACTTTCCCTAGATTGCCTGAAGTATTCCTTACTTATTTTGTTACATTGTTAACAAGTAAAGGACATGTTGCTCTCGAAATACTGAATTTATTGATAAAAAGATCAGTTGAAAGTGGATTAGTAGAAAAGTGGAGGAATGATGTTCATTTAAAACATGGTGAAAGTCAAGCCAGTGGTAACTCGGACCAAGTTTTGTCATTAAGAATAGCAGATTTACAGTTTGCTTTTTTAATATTATTAGTAGGTTTATCTCTTAGTTTCATATCTTTTATATTTGAAATAATATTCCATAGATATTTTATAAACAACTAAACATAATGATTACGTAAATAGATAATAAATACACAGTCACTATTAACAATTATTTTGTATTTCTTATTGTTAATAACACAAAATGAATGTTAAAGCATTGTAGAATATATATCAAGACACTAAAGAATACCTTTTTTATATCTTTTATATTTGAAATAGCATTCAATAGATATTTTATAAACAACTTACCATAATGATTACGTAAATAGATAATAAATACACAATCACTATTAACAATTTTGTATTTCTTATTGTTAATAACACAAAATGAATGTTAAAGCATTGTAGAATATATATCAAGACACTAAAGAATACCTTTTTTATATCTTTTATATTTGAAATAGCATTCAATAGATATTTTATAAACAACTAAACATAATGATTACGTAAATAGATAATAAATACACAATCACTATTAACAATTTTGTATTTCTTATTGTTAATAACACAAAATGAATGTTAAAGCATTGTAGAATATATATCAAGACACTAAAGAATACCTTTTTTATATCTTTTATATTTGAAATAGCATTCAATAGATATTTTATAAACAACTAAACATAATGATTACGTAAATAGATAATAAATACACAATCACTATTAACAATTTTGTATTTCTTATTGTTAATAACACAAAATGAATGTTAAAGCATTGTAGAATATATATCAAGACACTAAAGAATACCTTTTTTATATCTTTTATATTTGAAATAGCATTCAATAGATATTTTATAAACAACTAAACATAATGATTACGTAAATAGATAATAAATACACAATCACTATTAACAATTTTGTATTTCTTATTGTTAATACCACAAAATGAATGTTAAAGCATTGTAGAATATATATCAAGACACTAAAGAATACCTTTTTTTTTTTTTCTTTACCAAACGCTGTATCTGTTGTGTAAGAAAAACCATTTGAATGCTGTAATGCATCGAATGATTCCTCATTATGTTCTTAATAAATTTATTATGATATAATAGTAAAAAATCCATTTATATAGTAACTTCAACAAAAATATTAGACAATTTACTAACCAAACATAATTGTAGTTCATAAAGTTAAAAATAAATATCAATGATTGTCATAAAGTTGGGCGAAAATGAAACTAACTGACTTCATATAATGATGGACATAATATATTATATTTTGAACAAAAATTACGTTTATCTGTATTTACATTAATTGGTCAAAATAAAGTTCTTCATATCATAAGATGAAGACCGGACCCGGTTCTTCATACTCACCCGGACCCAAAGTGAGTAAACAGTTTCCAAAAGAATTGCAATTTGTATTAAATACAGTAGTTTAATACATAATCAAAAATTAAACATTGTTATTCTTTGTATTTCAGAAATATGCAATATTGCAATCTCCACATACCTTACCTCTTAATGTAGTAACTCGTAAATAAATTTAAAATTATTATTATTACACTTAAAGTTTTTTTAAAAAATAAACTTTGAAACAAAAACACGAAGGTAAACAAAACATAACATCGATGATGAAACCAAACTAGTGTACTTAATAGAGTTATACTGTACAAATCACCGACCATACTAATAAACTCTTAATTAGTTGTTAATTAATTTTTACATGTCAAGTTTACGTCTTCACAGATATTTACCTTTAGCTGTAAGGTAAAATTTTGGAACGTTGAAACACCTTATTCAAATGAGTAAAATTTTTAATAAATTTAAATTTTCATCATATTCATAAACAATACAAAATGTTATTTGTGAGTTTCAATTACATGCTATGTAATTCAATGTCCATACATTGTTTAAGGAGCGGCTGGTGTTTGTTCGGCAAAACGTAATAAAAATAAATAAAAAAGTGGTACGTACATAAAGCGTGGGAGGACAAACGCATTTTCATATGAGTTTTAAGTTTTTACGTCTTAAAATTGCTAACTTCCATGTAAATTAGACATACAACTAATTTCGTTAAAATAATATTTCAGAGCATAGCTGATTACCTAAAAGTATGGTCTACATACAACCTTATGCAATATGTCTTAAAACATTCCCACATTCTGCAGTCTATGTTGTCATCCATTATATTCATATTTAATATTAACACTCTTATATACTAAACTAAAAGCCTTCAGTTCTATGTATTACTTTGTTAACTACTTTAGTTAGTACAGGGGAGTTGTGATTTAAAAATCGTCAAATTTTGTCTGTTTATATTTCAGCCTATTTGGTTTCAAATTGTTCTAATATGAAGTATATATATATATATTCTTTGGCATTATAACATATAGCCATTATGATTAACAATAAAACATTCATTTAGAAGTTCAAATTTAAACATCAACCTTGGAGGCTTCCATACTCAAAAATCTGAGCTACTGTTTAGTTAAAAGGATATTAAAATTACAATTAAATTAGAAGGTTGTATTTTAAAATGCTTAGTTGTATTATGACTTGATAGTTACGTTTTATAAACAATTTTTACAAGAACAAAAAGAAAGTACAACCATCATAAAAACTAACCTAACCCAATCTAACCTAACCAACACTCATTAGTAAAGATGAATGAAATTATTAATATCTAACCTGAATTATTGAAATTTCTTAAGTCTTTATATATTATAAGGAATACATTTAATATAAATACAATATATAATATAAAGAAATAATAATAATACGTGAACCTTTTACTTGTTTTATTTAAATAAAGTTTTTGAGACTTCATTAAAATAAAACAACTCAAAGGTTTACTATGGCCATGTTTCTGACACGAGAGAAATGTGTGAATGATGTAATAAGTAACGTTTCATTCTCTCAAGCATTACAGTATAAACCCAAGCGTAATTCACAATCTTCAGTGGATATATGAACATCTGCTAGACCTTTAAGGTCGATTGCCTACCTAGCGTACAAAGTGGATTTTGTCTTGAAAGTAGCAGAGTTTTGCACGTGTAAAAGATTATAAACATTTTCTTAAATGTATTAAGAATATATACAAGTGATAAAGTTTGAATAATGTTTGAGCACTATTTATTTATCTATATTACACGTACATTTTTTGAATGAACGACATAAAGAAGCATTTCAAAGAACTATATTTTAACTTGTATATACAAAGATGAAATAAAGTCCTGCAACTCCTGTCCATATTAAAATGTCTACACATAGATATCTAAAACTTTCACAATATTATGGTGGTCCATTACTTTACATTTTAACATGAATGTCGATTTCATCACTTTTTTGGCAGGCAATGGTGCTTTTCAAAACTGTTAAATATGAAGGTATATTGTAATTACGATTGACATTGGTTCCTTCATTGAAGACTTGGAGAAACGATATTCACATTGGGTAGATGGTAACGCAGGTGAATCACGTGGCTTATTACTGGACGCTCTGATATGAGGGTGCACTTGCATAGTATAGAAATATACCACGCACGGGGAAACAGTATATTAGATGAAGAAACCGTACAGGGTGGTGGGTTTCCAAACTCCTGGTGAACTCTTGCTGGCCGAGTTAGTGAGGGGACGTTACTAATCTATGAACTTGAGTTAAATGGTTTAGTGACGTAATAGACCAATGGTCGCGCTGCGAGGGGGTCATTAACCCTTTAACACCCCGTTTACCATTTAATTTATTCTGACACATATTGTGAAACATATTATTTCAAAAACTGTGTAAAAGAAGGAAAAAACCCAGAAAAAATATGGTTTCTAAACCACAAAATAAACCAATAACGCTCCTTTAAAAGAAATAGAAAGATTAACCTTTGGGTAGTTTCTTTAAAATAATGTTAGTTTTATTTTTCAGGAAGTATCTCGACAACCTCGCATAATAATAGCACAACGGATTTAAAGATGTTGGATAATGCCTTGGTTTTATTATTTCAAAATATAAAATAATATTTGTACAAACATTAGTACAGAATATTATGAATCGTTTATTCCATCCGTCTGTTAGCGTAAAGAAATTGTATTTTGAAATTTCAGTAAATGTATCTCTATAAAATTACTATGAAATCTTTTATTCATAAAAAAAACACAAGTCAGAGAAACATGAGTCCGTGTTAAGAAAAGTAATAAATGAAAACATGAAAGATAAATTAATTGAATGAGAGAGAAAGATATAGAGACAATAAATGCATAGTTTTGTATCTATTTATGATATATCTATTGCAGTCTGACCGTTTCTTTACATTACAACCTAAATATGATATAATTAAATGAAATATTTTATATTAATGCAAAAGAATGGTACAATTTCAAAATAAACTACGCCAAATCACTGTAGGCTACTAACTTCCTCATATTAAAATAACAATTATTTCAAAACTTCCAGATTAGCTGTTATCGCTTAAAAAAGACAAATGAACCATAGTTACAGCTTAAAAGGTCATATAACTTGAAATTTGCCAAGGCTGTTTCGATCAATTTTTTGATATGTATTAATGCCATTATTTATATGCCAAAATGGATGTAAAAGAAAATCAAGTGGGCGAGGAGTAGAGTTCATTCTAATATTTTAATTTTTAAAACATTCATTTTTTTATAATTTTTTATTTGAGTATATACTTCCCATGATACAGGTTGCAGTGAAGCCCAATTTTTACAATTTTGCTTTACTCTCTGATAAGACTACTTTAACTGTTTAACACATCATCTGCCAAATACAAATGATTATATGTGGCTGGTTTAATTTATCAACACAAATATCTGAACTTATTTTGATTACGCTACATTTCTGATTTAATATAATAAAGGGCTTCAAATTTGGATTCATTTCATTTACCAATAAATAACTATGTAATACAAAATTTACTACACATTCTACCACATTATACTCATCATATATTTAAATACTTTTATTATAAAGTAATAGACCAGCTGTTTTTATATTACTATTTATAAGATATGTACATGTCTAGTAATATGAGAAATATCATCCTGAAGAAACTTACACAAATTCAGATATATTATAATTGGTGAAGTTTATATACGGCCATGATCTAATTACTTATTTACACATAGTCTTTTCTTCGGAGTCATAATGGCTCTACTGCTTGGATTAAAAACAGTTATTTCAATTGATGTAATTGCAAGGTTTGTCATTATTAATGACAGATGTCCACTCGTAGAGCCTTCTGTTATGGATAATAGGGGTTAGGAAGATTGATGATAAATTTGTGAAGTGTGGAGCTTTCAGTTCATGAGAAATGGTCTCATATCTATCTGTGGATTGTGTTAAAATATTGGCATTGTGATGAGGAATATAATCCTCAGTGATTTAACAACTTCGAATTAAATTCGTTTGTTTCAGTTTGGCACTGCTTCAGTTACTTTATTGTTATCACGCACTTTTTTCACTTTATTTTTTTTCTTTTTCTGTTGAATGAAAGATATTAGATTAAAACCTGGATTTTTATTGATAAAATAAAGTAATAAAGCTATATTTTCAAAATTATTTTAATAATATAAACGAACTACAATTATTTCGCCTTGTAGCATCATCGGGCAACTGATAACAAGTATTGAGAAAATATTTTTTATACATACATAAGTAACAGGAAACTGAAATACAATAGAGGAATCGAAAAGGGTAGTGGGGAATGACCTAGCAGGTAGACGAAGGTTGATGAACTATGTTAAAGATGGATTTTAGAAGGGGTGATGAATTTAATACAATTTGGTCATTTAAGTTGAAAATAGGCCTAAGTGAAATAGGTCTATTTATTTCTAAACATTCTAAATTATTTAAAATAATGTTTTTATTTTTTTTATGTAAGAGTTTAACATTCAATTTTGGATCAAAATTATGACCTGAGTCAAAGGTCCATATCCATGAATATGGAGTTTCAACAAGAAATATCTGCTGTTACATTAAAACTGGATTATTATTTTTAGAGGAAGTACATTGTTTTGTGTAGATGCACCATTTGTTACGTCCATTTTTCATAGGGTTTGAAATATTAAGAAGTATTAAGTCTACTCTTGTTACAGTACTCCGAATCTGTAGGAGGGATTTGTCCCTATGTCCCAGATGAAAATATGCATGCCTTATGACACTTAGTAGATACAGTTTATAATCTTTTGTTACAGACAAATTAAATCACATATTCGTATGTATTTTCGAAATCACAAAAAACTTTTAGGCCACCAGTTAACCGTGTAATTAATTATAATACACTAAAATACATAAACTACTAGTTGTTTTCATGTTATGTATATGTTCAAAGCATTGAAATTTATTTGTGACTGTTCTTATTAAAAACTCCAAAATTCCATCAAGCTTTTCATTAAAATAGTGTCTTAATATCCCATTAAAGAAAACATGATAATTTTGTTACAACTCTGGAAACCCATAAGAAAATTATTATCGACCCCAGGAATGCATCTGACATTATAATCTTAGACTTACGTTATTAAGATCAAAGGATATTAAATATAGAACAGATAGAAACGTATAAATTAAATTACAGAAGAGAAACAATTTACTTTAATTAATGGCCGATCACAGATACGGCCATTTAATCAATCTTATATAACAGATACATTATAAACACAAACCGATTGACATTTAGCGATAGATATATACCATTTATGTCATTACAGTAATAATACATTTTTCTTTAAACCATACATTTTATTTAATTTTAAAGTATTACACTTCCAGTATTCCTTCAAGGTCCACTCTTGATACTTAGAACTTACATTTCCAACCATTGAATACGCCTTAAACTAACTGTAAGTTGTAAATAGTTTCAGAATTATTACCAATCATCAATACTTAGAACTTACGTTTCCAGCCATTAAAGAAGCCTTAAACTAACTGTAAGTTGTAAATAGGGTTAGAATTATTATCACTCATCAAAATTTAGAACTTACGTTTTCACCCATTAAAGAAGCCTTAAACTAACTGTAAGTTATAAATAGGGTTAGAATTATTATCACTCATCAATATTTAGTACTTACGTTTCCAGCCATTAAAGAAGCCTTAAACTAACTGTAAGTTATAAATAGGGTTACAATTATTATCACTCATCAATATTTAGAACTTACGTTTCCAGCCATTAAATAAGCCTTAAACTAACTGTAAGTTGTAAACGGGTGTATATTTTAATACACCTTTAAAAATACACCTTAAAAAAGGTTATACACCTTTAAACTTAGATTTTATTAAGATAATATAAAATAGTTTTAAATGGACACTGACATATATATAGATTAAAAATAGAAGACATCACACAAATTTCAAGAGGCAACAAGGTAGTAATTAGAAGTACCACAACACAAGATGAAATTATAAAATTCTTAGCACTTATAAAAAGAATCTAATTAACTATATAAACCGGCACAAATTATAAAGACGCATGTCATTACTTAGCGAAATTTAACACCTTAACTACACAACAATGAACTACATACCGCAAAATTAGGGAAGTTAGAATTATTGAGATATCCAAAAAACAACTAAGAAAAAACCATATTCCCAAATTTAATTAAGTTCGACGTCAAAAATGTAGTTTTTAATAAACAATTTGTTATTGTTCCTATTGTAAAATTTAGACTTTTCTCAAAATTGTATATCATAAATATTATGCTTTCATAAGTATAAACGTCATTTATTAATTTTTATAAATATGTCTACACTTACTTTTTCGTAATTGCCTTGCAGTGGGACCACTCTATCTGATTAATACTTGTTATACTAGTTAGTGTTTCTAAGATGAAACTTTCTACTAGTTTTAAACAGTTTACTAGTTCAGAAAACATGTTTATCAACTGTTTTAAACAAACTTATTCTACCGGATAAGACCTCTGAATCTACCAATGCAATTTAATATTAAGAAACCAACTTTTGGACATACATTAATATTATGAGATCTGTTTATACATATTTGTTTTCGCCATTCCGACTACTGATTAATAATTAGATATATTAATAAGACTTACCGTCACAATAATAGTCTATTTTTGTCTGTAGTTATATCACTACGGCCGTTTCGGCTATTCAGCCATTTTCAAGTGTTATGCGGGTATTACCGTTGTCTTAGTTTAAAATCACAAATTACGAACACACGACACATAACAAACACACAAGTTCTTTAAACATTTAAAACTTGATGCAGTAGGCCCACTGTCACAACGCGTACTCTACGCGTACAGAGTACGTGTTGTGACAGTGGGCCTACTGCATCAAGTTTTAAATGTTTAAAAAACTTGTGTTCGTAATTTGTGATTTTAATCTAAGACAACGGTAATACCTGCATAACACTTGAAAATGGCTGAATAGCCGAAACGGCCGTAGTGATATAACTACAGACAAAAATAGACTATTGTGACGGTAAGTCTTATTAATATATCTAATCTGTTTATATTTATGTTGTTTAATATTATGAGAGAATCTGTTTTGAGTTGCATTGTATATTGTGTTCCAAGTCAGATTTCGCTCAATGGTTTGAACACACGATTCTCTTCAAATTATGTGTCTTAGCTCCGTAAGAGTACAGCCTGAAATTGAAACAACTTCCACGACAAAAATGTTGCGTATCCTCTTACTGACATTAAATATACTTTTTACATCTACTGCTTTATGTAAATGTATTATAATATGAGTTTTATTACTCAAATAATGTTTAGAATGTAACTATTCTTCAGTGTTCTAGTAGATCAGTAGTGAAGGACGTCTGATCCCACCCAGGACACAAGGTTTATTTTGTGCAGGTTGGTTCTTTCTAACCTGTGGTATGGCGGATGGAGGGCCCACTATAAATATACTGCTGTTGGTTAAGTAAAAGTTGACGAGGTTGATTAGTATCCAGCTTCAGAGAACACACCTATTTTGTAAGGTTTATTTTTTAAGATGTATTAAGTAAAAAAAAAACGATAAAATCTATGCATTGAGCGTTTGTCAATGTTATAGTTAAAATAAACTATGTAAATAATAAAGCAAGTAAATTCATTGATAATTTTTTTTTTAATTAGACCATAAGCTTGGGTTTTCTTTTTTATTTATTTTTCAGCATTTCAAGAAATCAACTTTCTTAAAGATTAGATATTCCTTTTCAAACACATGTATTTTAAGAGATATGTGTAATACAAACAAAGCCTTTGCATAATACAGCTTTGGACGAAAAAGTATTAGATTTAATTCACAAACACCTTCGAAAAAATTTAATTTAAAAATGTATAACAAAAAAGGTATCGTTGAGGAAAAATAATAGGTATAAATATATTTATGGTATCTTTTTGATTTTTTTATCTAATGTATATTTATGGTTTCTTTTTGATTTTTTTATCTAATGTATATTTATGGTTTCTTTTTGATTTTTCATCTAATGTTTTATTAGACAGATAAACAACTATACAAAGTTTCAGTGTCTTATTACAAATAGTCTGAATTAAATATTTACCTAAAATATGTTCATTTCACATACAAGGGCCGTTGTACTCCCCTTAAATATCTGTAAGTTTGAATAATATACAAAGTTTTATTTTTTTACTGTTTCCTGAAAATTTGTTGTTGTTTTTTCAACTTTATCTCAGGAACTATTAAAGATATCCTGATGAAATGTTTACATTAGGTAGGATACTCTATACTAAAACTACAGTGAACCACTTATTTAATTTAAATTTAAAAAACCTTTTGAAAAATAAATATTTAGTTTATTTTTTGAAAGTTTTTTTTAATGATAAAAAAAATCATAAGTATATTTTTTTTTTGTTTGTTTATTGATTAAATTGGTTCACAGTAGCTTGACAAGATAGACAACTACCATGACAAATATATTCAGCTCCCTAACTCTAACCTAACCTGAGAAAAATGTACCAAAATTATATCAATTTCAAAAACTTCCTTAATTAACACAAACCCGGAATAAATTCAGAGAGTTTACAAAGTTTAGACTCACAAATATATGACTAGGGATTATTTGAAAATTAATTCTCCTACATACAAAACCCGGAACAAAGTATTTTAGAACAAATAAAACAACCTAGTTATTAATAATAACATAACAATAGAAAAATGAAGAGAAAATATTAAAATGCCATTGATCACAAATATCATAGTTTATTATCAGAAAATATATATGCAGTATGTTCATTTCAATACTGTATATGCTTGCGAAAATATAACTTGCGAAAAAACAAACAAAAAATACTTGATTAATGTATTCGCACCAGTGGCTCAAAACCAAACGCTAAAAATGTTGTAAGAAACCAAATACAATCAGAATTTGAACCAACCAAAATCTGAAACTTTTTTTTTGAAATAGAGACAATATGTAAGAAAATGAATCCGAATATGGAATAGATTAACTAGCTTCATACAGGGAATGTGACAACTGATTAGATTTGAAATGTTTACAGTTTTTTCTCATATGTTAAAATGCCTTTTTGTTCCAGTACTTGCATAAACATGTTTATTTCATGTAATCTATAATAATAAAAGTTAAAGCCCACTGGAATGATATTAAACCAGTATTTCAGAGATTCAATTCAGAAACACAGCATGAATAGTTGGTAACAAAACGCCAATTAAAAGTACTACTATAGGCCCTAACGTGAGTTTTGTTATCACAGACCAACACTCCCTTAATACTCAATTATCTACACATTAAACCCCGTACGAAGGACGGGTACTCTGCTAGTAAATGTATAAAGTATTGTTCTATGGATGATCACAAGACAGATGAGTGTGTTTTCAGTTAAAACCTAAAACACACGCATGCAACTTGTAAACACAAAATAACAAAAACAGTACAGTAAAAAGTGTTCTAGAAATAATTATTTCATGCAGGAATGTTATTACAAGAAAAACGATCAACCGAAATACCATCCAAAAAACAATATTACAGGGCTCCAAGTCATTATACACCATCACAAATAAAAATAAGGATGTTGAACAAAACAAAGGGTCAACATATAAACAAAACACTACTAATAACAACTACAACAAATGCCAATATTTATATTAATTTTTTTTTTTAATAAATATTAACAAGTCGATATAGGACACCTGACACTTTAACAGCAAAAGATGCATCATTGTGCTTACAAAGTAGTTTAACTGACCCAGGTAATATAATGATTTTACAAACAACATTTTTAACCAGAATGGTGTAAGTAAAGCTCGTAAATCAGGGATGGCGTAACATGAGAAGTATAAAACACATTATTTGTAAAACACAACAAGAGTGTATACTGTTAACTTGTTAACATTAACTTGTTAAATACAATTTGATACACCGGAAAACAAAAACATTGAGGCCATTTTAGATTCGAGATCTAATATATCAAATTACAATTATTAATTAGTAATAAATACCAATAAATATATAATAAATCTCTATTATAAAATCAGCAACACACGCAAATTTAAAAGTAGACTGAAAACTGAAAATGTTTTTCAATATCAAAGGCATAAATTAACAACAAATTTACATAGTACTGTATCAGGCATTAATACCCAAATAATAATAAGAAAACTGTTTTGTAAAATTAGATTATAATAAGAAAAATATAACACAAACATACACAATAACACTGAAATGTAGGAATAGAATGAATCAGAAATGGTAAAATTATATAGAGAATATACATTTATATCTCAATTATTTTGCACTAGGCCAACAAGAGGTAATATCACAATATTATGTATTAATAAAGCTTGGCCAAAGCTTAAAACTGCAAGAAATACCAGACTATACAGAAACTATTGACTTTGAGGCAGAAGACACATACGGAAAATAATGGATACACGCATATGTGACAGAATAAGATAATAAATTCTACTTAAAATATGCCATGCATTAAAAAGATAACAACACGTTCTAATATGAACAATAATAGGAAACCTAAACCAAAACCAACTTCCACAAGAAATTCAAGTTTCGAATTGAATAGGATTCTTTGGAAAAGAGCAAATAATGGACAAAACGGAATATCGTTTAACATAAGTCAGAATTAACTGATATGCAACATAAACAAGTAGTATAAATAATAAACAAATCTTCACAACCAAGGTGAAAGAAACTGTACCCAGCGCTCCATACAAACAGAATTCTCATGAAAGGAAAATTTTAAATAAATAATTAGATGCCCTAGTTAAACCAATTAAAACCTACTCTCACCATTTCTGCTGTATTGGGAAGTTGTGTTTACTTGAGGGAGACCTTTTTATCTCGTTCTCTTTTATAAAAACTAACCTCTTAGTTTCAATACAAACTACATACGCTACGATGAATACCACATGTATAACATCATATAAAGTTGAATATTGAAAATTTACTTTTTTTGCTAAACCAAACAGAAAACCTTTTATGATATATAACCAAATGAAGAGAGATTTGTGTAATGGATTTGTGTAATAACTGTCGACATTTTTGCGGATGTATCCACTTTGGACGTAACCGAGTTTATAAAAAGTGTTTTTTGAAATGCTCTCTCTCAATCGTATGTGCAGTCGTATTGCCTGGTTCTATTTTAATGAAATTTGGTATATGAGAATTTGTTGGTATTATCTATATTCAATTTTCTTGTTAACTCACAATTTTTGAGTAAATGTCATAAGAAAAGTAAAATACAAAAATACAAATGTTTTCCAAAATCAGTATTAATGATTCTGATCAAAGTAGCCTTTACTTGAGTAAACAGTCTCCGAGGATCCAAACAAAGAGTATTGGTAGCCTTCTCTCCTTAAATATCAGTACGTGATTTATTGGTAAAACCAATAACTTACGAAACAGACACATTCTTATAGATCACGCCTAATACGTTATTTATTTCAAACTTCACTAACTGAACTAGAGTAAAATTTGATCAAAGTCAATAGAGTCGATTTTAAGAAAATCATAATTTTCTTTTTCCATTGAGTATTATAAAAACAAAAAAATACGTAGTATCAAATTAGATCAAAATAAAACCACTCGATTGGTTCTAGGAAAATTGTACAGAAGACAGACGACAAAAAAGATTCAAAAATCTTCTTTTTTTGTTGCAAAAGAACCTAAACGTTTTACATCGATTATTGACCAATTTCAATTCCCTCTATGTTATAAACATATAGCCTATTTAAGTGACGACACTAAATTAGATCAAATTTTCAGATTTCAATTATGTATGTGTACTCCACGTCGACTGTTTACAAAGATAAATAACAAAATTAATTATCGTATATTAATTTATCCATTATTAACAGAAAGAGTAAATACCAAGATGACAGCTATCAATGTTCATACATTGATAGCTGTCATTCATATGAAGACGCATAAATTTGTTCTTTTTACTTTTCTTTATTTGATAATATTGTTATGTACACGTACAGTATATATTTCATTAGTAAATTTATTTTTTTAATGCATGAGTGTTTGATTTTTTAAATTTTGTTTACTATCTGTTGTTTTTATTGTGAAATAATTTCCTTTTGTTAAGTTTGATTTTAACTTTGTTAATTGTTAATTTTATTATAAAATAGTTTGTATTTTTTGAATTTTAATTTTAATTTATATTTATTATTTTTACTTTTTAAATTCAGTAGGTAAACTGTAAATTATATTTATTGCTTTTATTTTTTGATAGAGGTAATAATATAACATACGTCAATAAATGTAAAGTTTGTTGAGAGACTAAGTGTAAGTTTATAAAAGAAAATTAAAAATCAGGAAACTCTCTTTTAGCAAAGCCGAAGGGCTCAGATAAATATTCACCTTTTTGCATGTAATCTTGAGTTTGAGTCTCTTTTGACCAACTCTTTTTCTTTTCCGATCTCGACGTTATTTAAGTAATCGAGGGCTCGGCACTTTATTTGATCTTTTCTTGTATATAATGAACGAGAAGTTTTCCGCCTTAAATAACAAGAACAAATATAAGAAAATTAACTGATACATTATTAGCGGGTTGTATGATAACCTATATTAATTTGTTTAGTTATAAAAACAGCGGTTTGTTCAAAGACTAAGTATTACATTCGTATACAACTTAACGTTTTATACAATTACGAACAGCAGTAAGGAGCTTGTGTCATACGATATTTAATTATAGTTAATTCTATTTCAGCTAAATTTATAGGCAAATGTTCTAATAGTTCATTCAAGTGATCTGTTTGAGTACTAGGGTTCATTTTTAAACATACTAAAAACATTTAATAAAATACCGTCGCAAAATTAGAGAGAAAGAATCCAGCTATAGAATAATCTAAGTGGTGCTTTTTTGTGCTTATATTAAATTTATTTTACTTTATTCCGATACATTTTAGTACACAAAAAGAATCATCGTCGACAATTTTCATCAAAACAATTGCCATATTCAATAAGATGAAGTAAAAAATTAATTAATTTAAATATCAATTTAAGAATAAGTGATTACTATTTCATACAAATAGGGTTATTTTATTGGTAATACAAGCGAAATGAATTCTATGTTCTTAATTTGAAAATAAATTGATAGTTTCCACAAAAAACAACAACATTATCATTCCCCATGTTGTTTATTTATTTAACAATAAATAGACCAATCATTACATTCGAGCCCTATTGTGTTTATCAGGTGCCTAAAATTATATTCTGTTTAGAGGTTTTGGAATCTAACCACAGATGTATTGCTTTATTACAAATTTCGCTTACGTCATCTTTTGGAACTGCTGTACTCCATGTAACCATCATAATTCCACTATTCTAAACTATAACGTTCTAAACTATTCGAACTATTCTAAAAATTGTTTAAGAATTCTGTTAATTGAAAATTGTGTGATAACCGATATTCTCCTCCAATGTTAAAAATATAGAACAACTAATTCCAAAACAATAAATCAAACTATATTTTAACCCACGTTTTATTTTTATTTAGTGTCCCTCAAAATTAATTTACTTTAATGAATACAACAACTTCCGATGTCATGCAAAGAAGAGGTGTGTTCTATTAATATTTTTTCACGTGTATAAATTACACTTGCCTACATTGTTGACATAAGTACTGCAAAATAAACATTTGTAAACCCACGAGTTTTGCAAACAGTTCTAGACTACTAGTGGTTGTTAAAACCAAGTAAATGACATTATTGAATCTCTATAGAGGTGATCGAGATCAACAAATGATTTTTGAAGTAGGACTTAGTAATATATCTATTACGTCAATATTACCATGAATATAAGTTATGACTGGACTCTTAATTATTAACTTTTTGTAAATAGCAAATGACGAGTAACCAATATTGCTCCACCAAAAATTCCACGTTTATTTAAAACAAATAGTATTCTTAAAAGTAAAACACAACAATGTGAATACAATCATGTCTCTAACATTAATATTTTCTTAGGAATTATTTTATATTCAAGATCCATAGTTTTAGGACAGTCTGTCAATACTAAGTACCTCTATTAGATATTCCCTTCAGACCTTTCCTTTATATAAAACTAACTTACATAACCTGTCTATTCAACATTTTACTTTACTTGTGTTGTGAACATACTTCACAAGTTACAATAAAGAGGTAAACTATGTTCCATCTGTCGTTCAGTCTAGTTTCTTCTGATAATTTATTATAATGAGGCTTTGACTCACTGACTTTGAAGGAATTCTTTTGAACAAAACACATAAAGTTTTGTAATTGATAAATTAATGTTTTTTATATAAGTCAGTACCAAATGTTAGCTATAGTAATCATTATAATGAAGATATTAAACTAATCATTCTTTCTCATTCCTAAACAGACTTTAAAGAATAAAAAATTAACGTCTATAAAAAATATACAATGTATTTTTTTAATGTAGGAATATAATTATCGTTGGATGAAATTTTAAATATTATTTATTCTCATTAGCATTTATGTAGTTGCATTACATAATTGATAAAATAATAGATTAACATTATCATTTATACATTTCATAACATAATAGAAATCTTAAAACTCTAAAACTCTGTCGAGACATCGTTTTACCTATTTGATTAGTAGAGGAGTGACTGGCTCAATTGATAGAGGCGCGTGCTTATATCCCTACAGTTAGGACTAGTGAACTGTCAACTGTACAGTTGATTCGTTCCCAATTGATAACTTTATTTGTATGTTTTTTCTCTTCTTTTTTTTCTCTCTTCATTAGTTTAAAAGAAATAAATACGTTAAACTAAAATAATAATTAATTAAACGTATTATAAAAACTAACTTTAATGGACTATAAACATTTTACTACTCAATATTACATAACAAAATACAGTTATAGTTGAATCCTGATTTTATCCAAAATTCCTTATTTTATTCACGATTATCCCCCCAAAAAAATACTACATCCATTAACGCACTCGAGTATCTTGAGACAATATTTAATGATCAACAGCAAAATTCTGAAAAAAATACCTAACCCGTTATATGAAGAAAATAAAAGCCTTTTTTAAAAAAACATTGAAAAATAAATAAAAACCAAGTGATGCATAAGCCAACGGTTCATCCAAAACTGTGGATATATCAGACATCAGTCTTCAAACAAGCTTCGCTTTCACTTGAACTTAACGTCGCTCTCAGCGCATATAAAGCAGTTTATATATAACGAAACAAGAATTTTTAAGCATCTTACGATGTTCTTGTTTGCTTAACTGTCACAACTCATCCTAGTTACCACAACGACGAACAAATACCCTAAGTGGGTGCTCAACCGTTATTCTTATAAAATATAGATAAAACTATTCATTAGTTCGCTGCATAACTGTGTACAAGTTATGTATTTATATAAATAAAAGTGAATACTAACACCAAAATATCATAATTTAAACACATATGTGATATATACATTTTGACCTAATTTCTTGCTAAAAACAACAAAAATAATTGTGTCACGCATTATCGATATTATCTCTTCAAGATGGTCTACTCTCTATAATTTAGACCCCCAAAAACTTCTTCCAAAAAGACATTATCCATAAACATATTAAGGTAAAAACTCTTTGTGACATAAATTCCTTCACACAAAAAAACATGTAATTGGTATTTAAGGAATTTAATTTAATATTTATTTCATCACAATACTGACTTGTCACATTTGCCTATAAAATACCATTCTGCTCAATTTTACTATCAATATTTATATATGTTGTTTATAATTTTTTTTTTTAATCTTACAATTAAGGTAGTTTAAAATTCACGTAAAAGAGAATGTTTCTTGATAGGTTGAAAATTAAATTATGGATAATTACCATAAATAATAGAATTTTAATTACAGTATATAGGCTATATATATATATATATATATACTGTAATTAAAATTCTATTATTTATGGTAATTATCCATAATTTAATTTTAAATAGGCCTATGTAAAACTTTACGTTGTTTATTTTTTTCTGGCCACTACATTTACGATATACAAATATGTACTAAAATTAAGAAAAGTATTTGTATTTAGTATATTTTATACTTGTATGTTTTTACATTTTAAACTGTATATCCAATATTTCTTGCTTACTTTAACTATAAGCAGAAGCTATTTCGACATATAAAATATAGAAAAATAAATAAAAACTTTACATACAAATCGAAATTTATTTCAAAAGATACAATAGAAAATTATTTTGTAACTGTAACCTTATTGATTATTGTGTAAACCAGACTTACACTGCCGCTAATGAATTTCAGCCACTTTTGTATTGTTTATTTTTTACTATTAAAAACTAAATTGCAATTTAAATAACACCAAAAAAGATTTTCAAAATGCATTTTTTTTTTCCTTTTTTTAGAACATGAAAATTTTATAACGAAATTAAATGGCATTATTTGCAAAAAAAAAAAATATTATTATATGTTTTCGAAAGACATAGTGTATTATTATGATTAAAACTTTTAGAACCAAAGAAGGCTGGCAAAAACTAATAAATAAATAAAATTTCAAAACAATACAAGTAGAGAATATCTTATATATTAAGCAGACCCGATTCAATTGGAGATAAAATTAAACATATTTCCATCCCGTTTTCAATAAACAATAATTCTAAAGGCCAGTTGAATGTTATGCCTTTGTGGTTTAGACAAGATTGCATTGTGGAGAAAAATATTTGTTACATCTTTATAACAAATATTATGGTCTTATGACAAAAAATGGAAAATATATACAGTTTCACTAGAACACTTTGTCTTACAATTAATTTTTCAAAATAAACTAATAAAAAATCCTGTCATCTCAATGGAATGACACTATGAGTAAATCATTTTATAAATTGTAAAACAAACTGAATCTCGAGTTTGGATTTAAGCAAAAAATATTTGATTCAATGATGTACTTCTTAAGACATATCAATGTACAGAAATTATAGACTGATGACTTCGCTTATAAACATAATATATACGTCAGCTTGTACCAACAGATATACTCTACTTGCTGTGATTATTTAAAACTATAATTAAGCTTGTAGTAAAACTGAAATTATTGCCACAAAGTCCTTCTTAAAGTCATGAAAATAGTAAAACAATTACAAATATTTTAACTTTGACCTTTAATGAATTTTCATTGTGTAATCTCATGTATAATTCACATAGAAGGATAATTAATTGCGTGATAAGCCATACATTGAATGTTTTTAGACTCAAGAAAAACTTTAATATCTTGTCACGTAGGGTAGAAGATTTATGAAGCGATTGGTGATAAAAACAGTTTTCAAACAATAGGGGGGGGGGTTGAGGTTTGCTTTAAAGTTTTCAAGGGTTTTTATAAGTGTGATGGTATTTCTTAAAAAGTTTAATAACAGTGCAGTAATATATTTTACATTGACAATTAATATACATTAAAGAGACAAAAGGTTTACTTGGTGAAAGGATTTATATCACTGTTAAACACAAACAGTGCAGATAACATTCTTATACATTATCTTAATTGGTAATAAATGAAAAGAATGAAATTAATATTATTTATGATGTGTAAAAAAAGTTATTAAATATTTTTAATAAATGACATAAAAAAGATTTATTTTCAATAATTTAAGTCGATATTGGAATAAAACTTTTATTTATATCAAATGATGAAGTATTTCAATTTAGATGAAGCTTCTCACATGAAGCAAACAAAAGTGTATTGATAGTACTTTATAAACAGGACTTTTTTTTTTCACACCTTAATTCTTCAAATTTTTACTTTCAACTGTTATTCTAATATTTGTCAAAAACATTGTATACTCAGTTTTATAATAAATTCCAACTTATATTGAGGTTATAAATAATTATAATATCTGTAGCTCGGTGGAAAAGAGATTGTTAATTATTGAATTTTGATCTACTTTTATGTTGTCACAAATATTTCATAATAATGCTGGTCACAAATAAACTTCATAATAAAAAGTAATAAAACAAGAAAAATTAAAATAAAGTAATGATATGTTATATTATTCAATTAACAGGACTTTTAATTCGTAGTACTCCAATCCCCCCCCCCCGAAAACCTTTGTTTATTATTGAAATTGAAATTATATTTCAGGTTAACAGATATTTTAATTTTGTGTTGATATTCACTATTAAATAAATACCAGATCTGCATAAATCTGTATAAAATGTATGTATAAAAACATAAATATGTATCTATTGAGAGTAAGAAAGCGTTTCTGTTTTAAGACATTTCAACATAAAACTTACCAGTTGGAAGTTAACTCACCAAAAGAAAACTAAGAACGAAAAGCTACGTATTTTTAATCTGTTTATTATTAGTGTAAAAATAATAATATATATTAAATTTATTATTTTACTCTAAAAATTATTAAACTAATTACTTGACTATGTCTAATGTAGTCACTAGCATTAAGAACTAATTCCACCTGCATTAAGAACTAATAAGCTATTGGTTTGGACCGTTGCGATTAAGGAGTTACTAAGTACATATCAATCGTATTATCTAGTTCAAATAACAACTCAGTGGCAGTTTTGGATAATAATTAAGTCAGTATAAAGGTAGACCTTTATGGTGAGCGGAATGAATATTTTGTATGAAATAAATAAAACGTTTTGTTTGTGTGCAAATTATGCAGTAGTCAATCACCTATATTTTCCACATAAAATTGTTTAATTGTGTTTAATATTAGGTTATTGTGTTTTTTATATAAATATCAAACAACATATTAATTTTGTAAAGATATATTTCGATTATTCAGAATATATAAATTTAAATTGGATTTTAATGAGTTACATAAACAAAAAATACTTCATCTCCTAACAACATTCTTAACCAGAAATTTTACTTGAAATCGTTGTTCACAACAATTACATAAATTTTCTTTTATACAAGAAGTTAAATTTTATCATACAACAAGGTTTTTCATAATTCAATCGTTTTCATACATATATTTAGAAAGAAAGAGAAATATGATTTAATAGTGGAGTTAAACAAACTGGGCAAACAGCAAGCAAATATTATTATTAATTATTGAGAAGGAAACAAATTAGAAGAGGAATTAAGTTCTGAATTTTTTTTTTTTTTTTTTTTTAATAATTTAGGTTCAGTTCAAATAAAAACCATTTATATTTACAATTAGTAAACTTAAAATGATTGCATCGCTTTTATACACAAAGTATCAGTCCTACACGTGTAAATACATCCGCCGAAAATTAAACAAGCTTTTGATTTCTCTAGAGATTTGCTTAGAAGAGTGAGGAAATATTTCAGTCAATAAAAGATCAAATTCGTTTGGGAATTAGGGTTGTGAAAATTTTTATTTTCATTTCATTGTTGTACTCTGTGATTTGAAATATTTAAAGAATTTATTATTATTATTATTATTTTATTTTCAAGAAAAAGTCACGGAGAAATTGAATTCAATCAAAGGAGGCGGAAGTCAAAGTAGTATATATTTCTTAAACTGCATAACCAAAGATTTGAAGAGTTGGAGAGAGGGAGAGATATCTTAATCTCATTTCGATTAGGTTTTTTTAAGTTAAATTTCTTTGCTATACGCTATCGTAATCTATAAATTAATCTGAAGGATTACCCGATTATGACTATGTCAAGGTAATGCTTGTCTACTATTTTGTTTTCAGTTATTGTACACTACGTTTTATATAATTCTACTTCAGAAAGATGTTTATGTGCTACATGAAACTAAATCTCTGATATTGAATGATTTTTTTGTATTTGTTGAGTTGTTATTTTCTGTAGTGGTTATTGTTTTCAACAACTGCAGCTCTAAAAATCTTAATCCTTTAATGATATTTAGTGTTTAAATTTCATAGATCTCAACAAGTTAACAAAATGGCATTGTGTAACCTAACCTAACCAAACGCTTACTTTTAAAATAAGAATTGAACGAGATGCTTCAATGCTTTTTTCTTCTTTTCAAGCTCAAAATGTGAAACAATAATGGAACTTTTAGTAACTTTGTTTGTGATTGTACTTGAATCTTAAATATCAATAATTGTTAAGTTGGATTTGATCAATAATAGTAGCATTTTATTAGAATTTAATCGAAAATACTATGACCCATTTTGTGAGATACGATTTTCTTTGGAAGAATTTATGACGCATTACACCTTTTTCACCACCCGAAATAAAACTTGAACAATCTGTTTACAAGTACTGTAATATATAGAACGATATTGTTAATAGTAGTACTTAATAAAAATCTCTATCTATAACTTATTACAAAAAACCTCTTAAATTGTTAATCAATTTAATTGCTAATCATAACATTAACTTAAATTGAATAGCCTTAATCTACAAACTAAAACATTTTTCAATCAATAAACCTCAACATTTATATGTTTAATTAAAGACCTTATTGTGAAATTATCTATTCCTTTATTATAGTAAGCTTGTTGATGATTAAAAATATATAGTTCATTGTGCAAAAAAATGTATATTATCTCGGTCGTAGACTGTCCTGTAGTACAAGAATAGCTACACTTTTCAATTTGTATTAACTTTTGAAGGTTAATTCTGATTTTATTTGAACTCTAAATGGAAATATATCACTATTTGTTATGTAAATCGTTAAAACAATATTCAATACATTTCGTTAACTTTAAAGCACATAATACTAAGAAAATATACAGAATGATTTTTTTTAACATATATTATTACATGTAGTGTTTTTAGAAATGTGATCATTGAAATATATATGAGTTTATCAAGGGTGCCAGTAAAATTACCAAAACGAATTGTTATTCTGTTTATGTAAAACTGTAAATCCATAACAACACATGCAGATGGTTATTCCTTAGCTCTACAAACATCCCCTATCTTAGTGGTCTTATTAATTAAACAACTCAATAAACGATACAACTGTTTTGCATGACGTAGACAAAGGATACAAGCAATCAAAACAAAAATTACTAGGTCGTACAAGTCATTTACCGATAAAATTGTCCCTGCTTTGAATTGACTGCAGTTAAGGTTATTTGATATAAAACTTATAATTTTATTATTATTATCTAGTTAGGGCCTTGGTAATCATTAATCATTAGACGAAAATCTCATCAACTTGGATGCTTGGAGATATACAGTCATTGCGATGGGCCTAAACCTAGAAATTTGACTATTCACACAAGCCTATATAACTGACTACACTTAACGTAACCCAATACCTAATTTACTTTCTTGTACACAATTCACCTACATGAGATGATAAAGTTTATTGTATTTCGTTTTGTTTTCTGTTATATGTATGGGGGAAGGAATGCCTTTAGAAGATTGGTGAAGAAGGCTGTATGCCGATATTTTCAAGATTTCTTTTACAACGACTAATGGACGATGTTGAAGTACAAATAAGATGTGAAAGTAGAGAGTTTTATGTTATTATTAAAACAATGAAATAAATTAGGTTTATGTGTGAACAGATCTCGTTTACTTAATTCTAAGATATTGATTGGTTGTTATACAGTTTCTCTTGGCCAGAAAAATACAAAATTAATAAAGGAACTTTCAAGTATTCTTACTTTACAAAATATATATATAAAGGATTAAATTGTCTTTTGAGTTCCTTTTGTCTCGCCTAGCTTTTATTATTCAAATCGTTGTATGCAGTCTATATTATATTTCTTTCACTTTTAATTGGAGTTCAATGACTTAACTCTAGGTTTATATATAGTACATGTTGTTGTTCAGAATACACTAAGGCTAGGATGAATAAGTAATACAATTAGGATGCGGTATGGGTGATATCTAAAATCACAGTTTGTGGAATGTTCAAAGTTGGAGTATATTTAGATTGGCCAATATGAGGTAAGTAACGTATGATTTAAATTTCACAATATTTTGAACTTATCAATTTACTCTGGACTCACCAATTCTTCCCAAAACAGTTAATTATTAAATTATAATTATATTGGTCATTATTTTCCTCTTGATTTATCTTTAAATTAAACTTTATGCAGCACTAACAAAAATTTAGCCTGAACTAAGAATGATTTTCCTCATTGTTGTCCTCTTTCCTGTTCATGTTTTTTTTTTTTTTTTTTTTTTTTTTTTTTTTTAAACTAGTCTCTGTCAAATAATATTACTGCATTTTGATTTTCATATCATTTATATACACAAATCGCTTTTTTGATATATATTTATTTTGATGAAGATGGTATTTTCAATTTACGATTGATTATGAATGAATATGATTGTACAGTAATATGGTCTATGGTAATTTTTATATATATTTTTTAAAGTTTTGGTGATTTACTTTCAACAGGGTAGATTCAGGCTATGGTGATATATGATATGGTACCCTGAATAAATTTATTTATTAATTCGATTTCGGGTCGTTACAATGTATAATGTAGTGACGATTAGCAAAAGGCAAAAGGTGTGATTCAAAGCGTTTTTATTACTTACTCTTTTTGTATTTAATACATTATTGGTAATAATGAAACAAAAAATTTTGCAATAAGACGTTTGCGCTTTTACAATACAGTGAATGGACAGAATACATCTGTTGATTACCAAGGTTTTGGATAATTATTAAGATTATATAATAGAATCAAAATATTTTTTGTGGGAGTTTATTTTAAGAAATCGATAAAAATACTTCCTCATATCCGGTTAAATTTGATTCAAGACATATGTAAAAAAAAAGAAAATTTGAATCCCCTGGCATGGATATAGAACGCTGTAAAACCACTGACCATAATTACTTTTTTTCGGATTTAAGTAAATTTAATAGATTCATACAGTTTCTTTTTAGATCTGTATGTTTTTAGGCTGTTGTGTTTTTTTCTCCTTTCTTCTTACATGTGGGACTAATTGTATGACAATATAATTCCTGATATTTTTTTTTTTTACTTTATTTGTAATTGTTCCAAATATGCACCTTCTTAGTTTGAATGTCGTATGAAAATACACTATATGATTTGCAAAGTTTAAGACAGATCAGTTAAGTTATGTTACTTGCAAAGTTTAAAATAAAACAATCAATTTTCCACTTATGTGAAAATAAAAGGATTTTTTTAACAACCAAAAGAATTGAAATAAAAAGAGTCTGATTCCATTAATCAAATACTGTAATTCAGTCAACTGCAAAATGCCTTTCTCCTCAATCGTCGCCAGAACATGACAAATGGACGTCTTTCACAGCAACCTATGGAATCCATTCATATAAATCCCTCCAATAAGTTTCTATTTAATTTAACTGTTTAACAAATGTAGTAGCCTACTGTATGCTTAAGGTACATTATTGGCTGTTAATTTTATAAAATATCGTTGTAATTTTTATTTAAGTTTCATTTTAAATGTTTGTAAGACAATTATTATATGATGACGGACAATAAAACTAACACTTGTTTTACTATTGAGATCAGTAGTAATACTTAACACAAGTCAACACAATTAAATAATGTTATAAAAACTGGTTAACAGAAATTTTGATTTTGTTCATTTTATTACAAAGGAAGGGATATTTCTACAAAAATATTAACACGAGGTATTTAATAAATCTTTATACATATTAAATGTTGAGCTTGACTTATGAGAAAAACTATACAGTTGTGGTTTGGTTGGTGTAGCTGGTATATCACTGAAGAGGACGACCTTGTCGTTGAAACGCGTCTGATACTTAGGCGTATTTTTTATGAGAATTGTGTTCTGTGTGTTTGTTATACTGTAATCTTTATACAGTTTCAGAAAATTCACAAATAAGAAGTGATTAATATAATTATAATCTATAATGATTCTTTTAAATTGGAATCGATTGTTTTCAGATATTTGCAAAATTATATGCACGGAGCTTTGAATTTATTTTTTCTCGCATTTTTATATGTTAAAGGAAAAAATTAATTTTACTCTGGCTAATTACTAAAATTCGTTAGGTATTCTTTACCTATGAGCAGGTATTCAACTATCGCCTCTCTTAGTCTGTAAAATACAGCTTAATTAAACCTAAGTTATGGCTTTTCAAATTCACTTCAACAAGTAGGTCTACTGAACTATTATTTAAGCAGTTTTAGTTAATTGATCGATGAAATTTAATACCTCAAAAGTAACGATAGCGCTAATTGACTATGATTTGACATTTACTTATTTTACTTCAAAATTTTATAAAGGTAGCTTGTACGATTATACATTACTTCGGTTCCTGTACAAAATAGCATTGAACTCTCCTGGAATAAATCTACTTTGAATCCAGACCCTGAGATAACTGAAGGTCCCGAATTATAGGTAGATCACTTGACGATTGAAGTTCTAGATAGTTATACAGATTCTCCTGAGAATTCATCAAAATCGATTAACGGTTATTACTATAGATTTGCAATAATCATAAATTTGTATAGATTTGGCGGTAACAAAAATGTACGAACCAAGTCAAGTTGAACACGCCTATAAATATAGAAACATTAAGTTAAAAATACACAACATAATACAAGACATGAAATTTAATAAAATATGCATTTCCAAAGAACTAATTCCAAATTAGGTATCTGTTTTAAAATTTGAATTTAATGTTAGAACTAGCGCAGTAATGATATAAGAATATATTAAAAGTGACCAAAAATTATATTTCTATTAGACTTACATTGATTTTTCACAAAATCCAATGAATTTGGAATTTGTGTTTAAGTGATCAAACAATTAATTAAAGATTTTGTCGAAAATTCAAAAACTAGGTTATTGTGTATTCTATTCGTGATTTCCTTCGTTCTATGAATTTACTACACCAATCAGATTTTTAGACAGATTTTCGAACATAATATAAAATTGCTAGTAGTATACGAAATAGGGATTCTGACTCAAACTTGAAATTGGTATTTTTTTATGAATCCTATCTGAAGTCTGATCGCCAATATTTACATTTCTGCCACAAATTAAACATGCGTGAGATAGGGAAATGCTTTTTTATCTTCCATCAGCCCTCATCAAACTAAATCCTCGTACTTCGTACTCGTACTTCAGTTAAAAACCATTACGTACATTTTCTGGCTCAACTTTGACATGAGAGAAATAGAATAATCCTTTTCATCTTACATCAGCCCTCATCAAATTAAATCCTTGTACTTCAAATAAAAACCATTACTTATATTTCTGGCTCAACTTTGACATGAGAGAAATAGAATAATCCTTTTCATCTTACATCAGCCCTCATTAAATTAAATCCTCGTACTTCAAATAAAAACCATTACTTACATTTCTGGCTCCTCAACTTTAACATGGCAGATAGAGAAATCCCTTGTATCTTTGCTAACATTAATCAAAACAGATTTCAAATGATTTTTTATCTTTACATGTCTCAACCAATTAAATCTCGTTACATTTTTTATTACAAAGTTCACAAAATTTTGCTTTAATATTTTTGACAATATTTTTCAAGTTTTCCATCTCCGTTTCCTTATATAGAACTTCCTCGACAGTATGTTGGTATATTACAAATCATTACCAAGCTTTTGGAAACTTCCCCTAAGTCCCTGGCACTCAGTCAATTTGAGACTGGGGTAATCTCCAGGGATTTCTGTTATCTTTTCCGAAGATAAGGCTTTGCTGTGTGAAGGTATTCACCCAGTCCTCCTGCAGTTTCGTCCTCTGAATACTTATAGAATTGGGGGTAGTGAACTCTTCCTATCGTATTTTGCGCCCATCTTCATAAACTTCTACTCTACTGGTTTCAACACCAACATGGAACCAGCTTCAAATGCCCTAACCTGTTGACCTTGGAAACTGGTGCAAAGCCCAGTCCTGTACCTGGACTTGTTCCACTTCCTGGAGTCCCAGAACACCCCTCAAGCTGTAAGTTTATCTTTAAGAGCCTTCTTGTGTACCGCTTTGGTCATTTTGTTAGTTCTTCGCACGCTCACCCCGTCCAATTGTTTAGTAGTATCGTCGAGCTGCGACGCAAAATGAGAGTTGCTGTCTCTGTTGGGTTATGTAAGAGGTCTTTCTCTTCCTTTTGAATGGAAAAGGACACCTCAGAACTCACCTTCATTTGATTGTCAGTAGAAGTTTCAAGGCCAGAGACCACGCCTTCTTCAGATGTTTAAATGAAAACACTGAACCCTCGGCTAAGATCCAGAACCGATAGTCCTCCAGTATCGCTAATTTTGTTTTTGATTTAAAAGCAGCTAGGATAAATTTGGTCAACCTGGACAGAGTTCTTCATGCCCAGTCAAGGTTAATTACTCTGAAAATTCACCTACTATATCAGAGAACTTTACCCGTTAAGGATGCGTACATATGCCTTTCATCTGTTTATAAACCAGTCCCTTATGCCAAACCTTATCGAAAGTCTGTGCCACGTCCAGGAAAATGGCAGAGCAAATTAATTTTTCTTCTAGGGCTTTTTCAATTACATCTGTTATTCGATGGACTTGGTCTATCGTTGAGTGGCTCTGTCTAAAACCTAATTGATGGTTTGGAATTAAATGTTTACTTTCTACGAGAGGTTTTAGCCTTTTTAGCAGTAATTTCTCAAATATATTATAAATTGTCGCTAGCAATGAAATAGGCCTATAGGATTTGGTTTCGTTTGGTGGTTTGCCAGACTTTTGAAGCATGATGACTTCGGCTACTTTCCAAACACTAGGAACATGTTTTAATCTAAATGCTGCATTTATTAAATAGGTCAATAATAATATACCTTTCTTAGACAGCTGTTTCAAGATCTCACATGTAATGAGATCAAAACCTGGTGCTTTCTCAGGATTTAGGTTTGTCTTAATCTCATTGAAAACTTCTTTCGGTGTAACTGGTTTTATATCTGTGTCATCAAAGCTTTCATTATCTTCCATCCTATTCTCAGAGGAAATGTCATGAGGTTGGAATATTTCAGCTAAATAATCAGCAAACGTTTCTGCCTTTTGCCTGATGTTTTTTGCCCAGGTGCCATCGTTCTTTCTTATTGGAGGAATTCGATTATTTGGCCTTTTCATTTTTCTTGTCACTTTCCACAATGAGTAGGTCGTTTCTTCATTTGCTGTTAAATTTTCAAGGAAATTATTGACGGATTCTTCTTTAAGTTTTTGAATTTCCCGTTTCAGGTTCTGCGTTTTGTTATTAAGAATATTTTTATCAGAAGGGTCACGCGTCTGCTGCCATTTTCTTCTGGCTCTTCTTTTTTCTTTGTCTAGTTCCTTTATTTTTAGAGGGTAGTTATTACCTCCTTTTTTGTGAATATACGCCTTGGTGTTATTCCAAACTGCTCTTTGGATGTTACTAATAAACCTCTCTGCTTCCGTTTCCAGTTGCTGCTTTGTTCTTAATCGTATATTTAAATTGCTTTCATGATCCAAATCGACTCTAAAGCTCATCCAGTCAGTTGTATGGTTGACTAGCCTGGGTTGATTTTCTTTCTTAACAACTTTTTCCTTCAGTACTAAAATTACTGCTGAGTGATCTGAGCTGAGGTCAATATTATCCTCAATATCAACAAAGTGTGATGACACCCTCTTTGTTATAAAGAAATCCAAGAGATCGAGGACTTTTTTTAGGTCTGTAGGCCAGTAGGTTGGCGTTCTTGTAGAATAATAATTACATCCCAATTAATTCTATGATTGCTTTTCTCAGTTCCTTGCCTTTTGCTGTTGATATCCTTGATCCCCAGTCAACATGTTTAGCATTATAATCTCCTCCTACTCACCCATATAATCGATCACCCATATGTTGTTGGACACTTGTATAATCTGATTTTTTAAGATTAAATCTTGGTGGGCAATATAAAGCGCCAATGGACACAACTCCCACCACTGTAAGCTGTATATGTGAACTCTGTAGATGACATTCTTCGTGATGGTTGATATTATCTTTAATTATTATCGCACTTCCACCTTTCGCTTTGTTGTCTGGGTGATTCGTTTGGTAAACCTTGTAGCATCTTATCTTTAAATAAGACTGGTTAGTTAGGTGTGGTTCTGTGATAAGGCATATGTCAATGTTTTGTGTACTTAATAATACTTCTACTTCCTGTTTTCTATTTTGGATGCCGTTAGCATTCCAGGTTGCTATTCTCAAATCCCGCATGTCAATTAATATACTCTACGAGTTGTTCCTCCGGTGGTCTTAACTTCACTTCTGTCTAACCTTTCTGAAATTTTGTTCAACATATGTGTTATGTTTTCCATCATCTGAATCAAAGGAAACCGCTCGGTTTGTTTCAACTCAGATTGTATTTCGTTAGCTTCAACTGTCTGTGCATACGATACCTGATTAGTAACTTTCCTAGATGAGAATGTTCGACTCTGTGTATTTTGAATTCTTTTACTTTTAATTTTTTTTTTTCTTTTCTGTAGTTCTTTTGCTACTAAACAACCACGATAGCTAGCAGGGTGTGTCTCTGTACAATTGGAGCATGTAGGTGCAGCATCCCTTGGCTTGCTGCGTTCAACAGTTAAATGTTTGCCAGCACATTTAACACAGTTGGCTTCTCGTCGGCAATATCTTTGGGTGTGTCCGTATCGCTGACACCTTTTGCACTGAGGAATTAGTTTATCATTCCTGAGAGCTTCGATTTTAACTCTCATATGGCATATGTGATCTATTTCATATATCGTTTTAATATCAACAATGTTTTCAAACGATAGTATGAACATAGGAAGTAAGGTTTTAATCCCTTTACCATTTTCATTTGACTTCTTGATTTTGCTTGTCACATCAATAATCTTAAACACTCTACTAATTAATTCATTTTTAATCTCTTCTGGATTACATGTTGAATGCAAATTCCTACCATGTTAGTTTATTCTCATATGAGTGCTATTCTATTTTATTTTCATTAACAAATTTAGTTAACTCCCTATATTCTAGTTCAGTATCAACGTTGATTTTCAATTGATTACTATTTATTAAATTAACTCTAAAGTTAAGCTTCCTTGATTGTAAGGCTTGGCTTATTTTAGTATAGTCTCCTATGTTGCTCAGTATTATAGGCGGTGGTTTATGTTTTTTAACAATATATAAATTTTGTTGAGGTTCCAATCTATTGCTTTCACCCTGAGGTGATGTTTCAGGACTACTTACTACTTTTCTTTGTTCTTTTCTTTTTCTTTAAAATCCAATCCGTCTCTCTTGCGAGTTCCTCTTCATCAGTGCAATAAATTGTTTCCTTTCGCTCATCAGTTGGTCTGTATGCGTTAGTTCCCTCCAATAGCTTTTTTTCCAACTCCACAATCCGCTGCTGCAAATTGATAACAGTTTGTTCAAGAATTCTCCTTGCTTTTTTTTCCTCTTGCCACTTTTGATAATGACTTATTAACTGAGGCTCTGATTCAGGTAATTGCAATTTTCCTTGGTTCAACCCATCTTTCTCCAGTTCCACCTTGTTAGTTGCAACTATACCTTGCTTTTCCGGAGATCTCTCTATTAAACCACTTTTTCGAAAAGGGTTTTCCTCTGTTTTCTTAGAAACACTCGTAGCATTATGTGACAAGGGACCCGAGTGGTCCAATCCCTGTTCACTGCGGTGGCTGGCTAAGGACGACGTGGGGCCCACATTATCACCCCTATCCGCCGCCGTCACTGAGGATCCGACCCCCTGCACCGTAATTAATTCCTCCTGTTTACCACTCATGTTTGGTTTATTTTCGGGGTTCCTTCCCCTATCTGGTTTTTGTCCACCCTGGGTATTTTATTTCCCCAGTACCCTCCAACCAAGGTTGGCGAGCGTCCCCATCGCCAGGGGCGGCTCCCGATAGCAGATCCAGCAACAGCCACGGGAAAAGTTGTTATGAAGTATGTTATCTCTCCTAATAGAATGGAAATTGTTTAAATGTCTTATGTACAGATATAAACGATATTTTATGTGTGTACCGAAATACGTCAGTTGCATATTATTTGACCATTAATAAGTATTATGTTTTCATATCAGATAAAAAAGATAATGTACAAATAATATAATAATTCAAACTGTCAAATATTATCCGTCTTCTAGCCATTAACGATGTAAATAAAACAATAAAGTACATGGATTACTCAATACCGTTTACGTCCACAAGGGTGGTATTTATTGTATATCATTTTTACTAAAATTGTCTTTAAAACTAATTACTAGGTTAGTGAATTCCATAAAAATAAAGGATTTTGATATTTTTGGTGTATTTTTCTTATTGTTCAAAGACAACATACTTGTCGGCCTTATGAAAAAGAAAGAAAATAAATCCCCTTAGGGAAGAGGGTAACGAGACAAGTAACAGTTTTATAAAAAGATAAAAGAGAGGGATCTAACCCAAGACTAGATAAATAAATGTGTAGGACACAGGTAGGAAAATTCGGGATTGCCACGCTCGTACTCGCTATAAGTGAGCTTCTGAGGAACTATTAAACCTTAAAAATTATAATATTAATGTAAAACATTGCATGTTTTACAATGAACAATTTTAAGTCAATTCTTTTGTATGAACAATGGATATTTATTTTGTTAAAGAGCGTGTTTTAATAGCTATACTTTATTTAAAGAAATGAATAAGGATCCTCTACTTTGTATTAATTTTACATATCATTTTAATACATTAAGAATTAATTGGTTTACATTGGCTCCCATTTAATGTGAAATATAAAAATTTTACAATAATATTTCATTCCATGCATTCTAATCTGTAACAAATATGGACATAGAATTTTTATTTTAAACAAAACCATTGACTCATAAATAATTATTGTTTCTTATATTTATTTCAAACAAGATAGATTGTTATTACAATATATTTAGAAGACTTTAGACTTAAATTGTTTTATATTTGCCATTAAATAATTACAAATTTCAGTAAAAAATGCTAAAAGGATTAGTAGCCTATACTAAAATAGTATGAGCAATAAAACGTTATACAGTATATAAATTGATTCAAAACTTTAAACTACTACAAAATGATTTTCCTATAACAGCCGGCTTGAGATGATTTTAACCTTCAATATCATTGCTTCATTATCATTTCCAATTACAGAAAATATACTTCACACTACAACTTTCTTGGGAATACGCCAGCTGCACTTAAGCTTAATTACGGGACCTCCAAATAGAAATCAGGAACACAAGTAAATTACTAAGAAATGATTTACTTTACTTTCCTTATTAACTAATGAAAGCAAATAAATGTTTTGTATTAATGTATGAGGAGAAGAGCGTGAAGTAACTTTTATTTTGACATTTGTCATCGTTTGTTTTTAATAAACTGACGTGAAAGATACCTTACGATGAATCATCATTATTGTTATAAAACCAAATACATTTAAAGTCATATATGGAGTTAAATCGTTATTACATACAACGTACGTTGAATAAATATAACAAAGGAAACTGGATTCAAGTTAAGCCCTGAGAAATTTATAAAAACTGTTTATCATATTAGCAATACTGAATGCCCTTGCTTTACTACTATCAAGCATTTAAATAAAACTTTTAGGCTAAAGGTATATGATAAATGTAAATATCTCATAGCTGGACGTTACCTACCCTAATGAGATTTTGTAATTAACGTAGCGTAAATCCAGTAGGGAGAGATGTTCTAAGTACTTGACTTTGTTTGTTATCTACATTACGGCTGCTCTGTAGCTATTAATGTTACTCATATAATATAAAAATCTCTACTTTTTTTATAGTTGTTTAATAAAAACGTAAAATTACGAGCAAAATTTAATTTAAGTAAATTATTTACAGTACCAAATTGTATTATACTTCTAAAATTGACTAATATAAAACACATAAATACACTTTACAATTGCCCAACAATCAAAATTTGTATTTGAGTTAATGAAATGGTTTAAAAATAATTAATTCTTCAAAATTGATCTAGTGTTTTCTATTCAACCATAATATATTCTGGTATTTTTCTAGACACATCTTTATAACACAACTAATCAATTGTTTAAATACAAGAATAATCAATTGTATCGAGTATTTTTAGTCGCAAAAGAAACTTAGAAATCTTGTCTCGTAGGGATTACTATTTGAGTAGCGATTTGTGGGGGGGGGAGACAGTTTAGGTAGGAATGATTAAACATTCATTCATGACGTTTCAAATTTTTAAAATATAGTAACAATAAATATGCCCGTGTGTTGTAATAATATATTTACATTGTGGCAAGGGCTGAATTCGATAAACAAGTAGAGCAATGTTACTTAAAAAGTAAACAATATGAACGAGGTTGTGAATGAAATCTATCAATATGATTTTTGTCCATAAGAACGTACGCAAAATGTAATTAACTGAATTCGATATTTGACGTCAGAACAAGAATGGGGTAAATTGCATTAATTGAAAAAATGGAATTGAGAGTCCGTGTTGTAATACTAGTTTAACACTTAATAGCTTAAAGTTAGCACATAACGGGGTGAGCTTGTGCAGAAATATCGCTTAGTCTTTTATGAGCATAGAAGAAAATTATTGTTATTTTAAAGCCGGGAGCACGAGTAATTCTTCAAATATACTGGTTGTTTTACCTGAACGAACTAAATGAAATGAAATAGTTTCAGAATTTAATAGTTTTATGTTAGGATTTTTATAAATTGAAAATACACATTATACCTAACAATTTCTAACGAATTTAAATATGAACTTGAGATAAATAATTGTTTTACAGCCCAGAATATCTATATACTTTATATTTAATGAAGAGAAAACATGGCACCAGTTCAAACAATGGAACGTCAGCAGATAACGTCAAACATCCTCTTGTCTTGACGTTGTAAGATAACTAGCAATTCAATCATTATATTTTGACTATGTTCATCTGTTATAAATGGAAAAGAATTGCGTGATTAAAAATGATGTAATTTGTACGTATTGACAATATCAGTTGTTATAACAAATAACTTTGACATTCACATACTAATTAATTACCAAAACTGTTTTTTTTCTTAAAGAGGCAGTAAAGGATTTTTCTTTCTTTTTTTAACGATATTACCAACAAGTATATATTTATAAATATTTTAGTGCTTGCTAGTACAATATTATTATGATATAATTTTAATTTATATACTTGTTACTCTATAAAAATAAATATATAAAGACAGTTAGTTGTATTACATATTAAAGACAATATTCATTGACCAAATATAGTACTGTGTTTGAAATTATCGTTTTATGTCTTTTAAGCAACACGTAGTAGGAGTTTATTTTTATAAAAACGTAATTAATACTATATTAGTTACTATTAATGCTACTTTAAAATATTTATATAGCATAACATTAATGATCAGTAGCTACAAATTTACAAACTTCGAGTCAAACCTTCCTTGAATCCAAACACCAAATATAGGCCTATACAAACCTAATTCCAGTACATATATATATATATATATATATATATATATATATATATATATAGAGAGAGAGAGAGAGAGAGAGAGAGAGAGAGAGAGAGAGAGAGAGAGAGAGAGAGAGAGAGAGAGAGAGAGAGAGAGAGAGAGAGAGAGAGAGAGAGAGAGAGAGAGAGAGAGAGAGAGAGAGAGAGAGAGAGAGAGAGAGAGAGAGAGAGAGAGAGAGAGAGAGAGAGAGAGAGAGAGAGAGAGAGAGAGAGAGAGAGAGAGAGAGAGAGAGAGAGAGAGAGAGAGAGAGAGAAGTTTGTATGTTGTATAAAATAATGTGATAATTCAAAAATTAGAAGCCCTTTATTAAGGTAACCATTAAAACACAATTGTTAATCTTTTTAATTAAAATTGTAAATCCAATATACGCACTTAGTTAATCCTCTGCTCTGTCTATCTGACAGCCCCTATCTTAATGTTTTCATTAATTAAGTAATACAACAACCGAGACAACTGTTTTGCATGACTATGTCAATTATTTGGGGGGGATCGTACATTTTCTTTCCAATTAATGTTATAAGAAGGAAATATTCAGGAATTTTATTTCAAAACCATGATTCAGCATCGGATAAAACTTCTCCAAATAAGTGGTAGCGTTTTTATTGAATAAAATGTCTAGTTACTACCCCTACTGGAAAATTAACATAAACTAAAATAATTATTTATTATTTACAATGCATTTACAAATAAACCCTTAAGCTTCTTATAAAGTTTTAAATAATTAATTCAATCTTCTATAATGATTTTATTCTTTATGTTAAAAGCGAAGGGGAAATAATACGGAATAATACGAATAGTTTTATAATGTGAGCAGTAAAATTCATTGTCCAAAATTATAACGAAAATAAATTGATGTGTACAATATGGATTTAACTTATCAATTAAATGAGTAATAAAACAAAATATTTAGAATTAGAAAAGAAAAATAGGCTATAGAACGTGAAATGAAATCAATATTGAAACAGCAGAAGTTCAGGTGTTAATAATAACAAAGAAGATATTTTGATAGTTAAAATATATTGGCAATCAACCTACCACATTGGTGAGAAAAGTGTATAAAAAAGAGAGATAGAAGGAGGGAGGAAGTCTCTATGTAGTCGTAAAACATCAAGGACTAACTTATTCATTCCAACAACTTTAGAAATCCTTGTCAAATGCTTTAGGAATTACAGTAATTATTTATAAATATATATTTGTACAATAAATTATGAAGAATAATATCCACCGGCAGATAAACTAGTAATGACTTGTATTTTTTTATGAGTATCACCTGCAATAAATCTCATTTTACGCTATCAAGTTTGTCAAACGTTACCATGAAGGTAGGAGATGGAATGTTCAATACACGTCTTCGTTGTTGGGAATAGGGAACAATCGCAATAATTATCACAATTTATATTTAAGCCCTTAATTTATTATGATGTAAATGACGTCTTATTTTAAAATGACATAGATTCATTCTTATACAATGGGCAGATTTTAAAATTAGTGGTGACGACTTCTGTGATTTATTGTAAAACAATAAAGTTATCTTATTTTATATCCGTCATATCGCTTTGTTATTTTGACGCGTTTCGGAGCTTTAAATCCATCATCAGATATTTCTCTCTTCTCAGGTCGCCAACACATTAATATAAAAGATAAATACAACACAACGCACTGAACATAGAATGAAGTAACTATAATGTACACAAAAAGTTCGAAAAATCTATCAAAACAAACTCGAAAATAATTACTATACCCTTCCCGTCTGAATTTTAATTAAATGTCCAATAATAATACTTTTGGTCGAAAAATTATACCATCATTGTAGAATAATGTACCTAATAAATAAATGTTTCCTTATATTTGGCGTTAATAAATAAAAACAGTTTTTGTAGCTGTATAAAGATCACATAACTGTTTTGAGCAAAGCTGGTGGAAGATTCACGGTCAATAATTATTGAAACAAACGAGTGGCCATTAGAGTGACATACAATTTCTGCATGATTTACAACTGATAAAGATGACTTTGTTATTAAAATTTCACAGTAATATGTTTTTTCTATGGAAATTGTAGTCTTTCATCAATTAAAGATTACATAAATTAAGTCAAGCAAGGACTTACTATGTTTTTATAAAAATTATAATTTACACAAAATTAATTTTTTTGTTTTACAGTTTTAAAACAATCAGGTTACAATCAACAAACCTGAAAGCACAAAACTAAGTGTCTTCGATATAGCACTAAATTAATTTGTAATGTTAAAAGTTAGCTCAGATTTGTAGACTCTCTCTTGTTGCTAACAAGGTGTCTTAACAAAATCCAAACCTGTCTCTGAATTCTCAATTTTTCAATAAATTTGACGTCCAATTAGAATGCTTTAAAACGCAAAGGAACAATTCACACAACATATTATAAATCTTATGGACGTAAAAGAAAGGAAACTGCATGTTGTCAACAAAGATTTTACGTCAATATTGTTAATTTACTTGTAGTTTTATTAGTTTATGCGTGGCTGTCATTATTTACTCTATTAAATTTTATTAATTAACATTATGACAATATGGCGGATAAGTGTGTAAAATGTATAAGGTCGTGAAAAAACACTAAACATAAACTTGATTGCTATGACTGCACATGTTTGTGCTGGTGTAACTCCAGAAGACTTTAATTACCTCCAGGATCAACTATGGAGATGTGTCACGTACCTTCCCGTTGGCAGAAAAAGCATGTTGTTAGAAACGTCGCATAAAATCACATATGAAAACATTTTTAATCTAATAAGAGAGTTAAGTGAAAATTTCCATCGAGTGGAAAAGTCCTTGGGTAACTTCATCAACTCGTGTCATGACCAGATAGTAGAAACTAAACAAATATTAGAGGAAGGAAAAAGGAATTATCACATTTGAAAAAATAGCAGAGGATCTTGCTGTGGAAAATGAAACAATAAGGAGGAATGTTGGCTTCCTCGAGGCCAGAATGTATGAAGCGGAGCAGTCACCTGCCATAGTCTTTTGCGATTTTTTCCCGCCATTAATCGCCAGGCGTTAAGCGTAAAAAATCTCCTTTCAACTTAGCATCAAACACCACACTCTTTCGTCGTTCAGAAGCACATGGTACACATCTCCAAGACATATGTTCAGTTGATAGTGCATCAACGTCCGCCTTACTTATTTTCACACAGTCTGAATGGAATTAGTTTTAGCTGCTTTGAATAAATAGCTTTGCTAAGGGTGTAATACTATGAAAGTTGTAGGTACAATAACATCATTATTTTCTGCAACTTTAGTGTGACTCACCGAAGGAACCGCACTTGTTTGTTTTGACATTCTCAAACTTAATCTGATATCGTACAAAAACTCAAAGTGTGTTTTTCGAACCAGATCATTCTAAACTTTTTTTAATAGTTAAAAGGAGAAACAGTAATGTTGGAGCAGTACGTAAGGAATCATTACCCAAATAAGTATGCCCAATCTCAAGTAAAACAAAAATTTCAGTAGATGGATAATTAGCAAAATAAATCTTGACCTCCATTATTAAAATTAAATTTCAATCAGATAAGACTTGTCCACTGAGTTTATTTCAAAAGGGAAGCAAGTTTAGGCTATATTTACATGTATAACTAACTAGTTTACCAAACATTTAATTAAAAATTTTATTGTTTAATGCAACAATTACCGAAAATAGCTTACTCTTTCGCTTCCATAGAAACAAAATTTATTATTTTATTCTTACGATTTCAACATGCGCCAAACTCTCTTTCTCGAAGCCTTCAACTTCATCACACCAGTGACCTGCCGATACCACGGCTACTTTCGTAAAGGAAAAATATTTGTATAACACAATCAAATCATAACCTGTTAAAAAAATCCAAACACTCAGCCTATGTATAATAAATCTTCCTCATTGGACACTAATATACAAAATTTTCTCTAAATACATTTTAAAATAGAATTCATAAATGTTGTAAACCAACACTGACCACTCACGTTTTGTGATCTGCATTACGTAAAAGGGAAATTTAACATCTCATTTATTTACGTACAGAAAATCTTAAGATTGTGTACTTTACAGTTAGTTACACACAGCTGTCAAATTATACTCGCCTTTCCATACCTATCAGTCTCAATTAATCTGTTGACGCATTCTCAACATAGGCCTATAGGATCACTTTAAATATCGCTTCTTAACCTTATCTCTTACCCCTAACCATGATACCTGTATATAAATTATAGCTTAGGATAGGTTATTCAAAAAATATTCTACCTCCTTTTTTTGACTCATCCTCACGTTTTATGATCTAAGAAAACAGATGGTGTAAGATAGATGTTATAAAAATTAAGATAGGAAAATCAGATTTTGTATAAAATATTTTAGTAGGCTCATAAATGTCAAAATGGCGACCATTTTAAACTTTGTTTTTCACATTTCGCGTGTCAAACTTATAGTATCAAACTACGATGAGAAATAGCGAAATAATTGTAGAAAAAACGTAATTTAGAAGTCTAACCTCTAATAAACTCTATGGTTTCGAGATCTAGATCTAAGCCACCGACACGAGCGTAGTGAGTGAATACTTCTTCAAATAAGTGAGGCCCTCCCTAAACAACTTTTTAATATATCAGGCCTGTTAAAATCTAGTCGACATTAAGAAAGTAGTGATATACAATTACAATATTCTGGAAACTTGTCTAACAACTATTTTGAACACACCCTACTCGATCCTACCCAATGATGCATCAATACAATTTAATATTTCCTACAAGACTCAAGAAACCAACTAGTAGCCGTGTTATCGGCATGTCACTGATGTGACGAAGTTGAGGGCTTCAAGGAAGAGAGTTTGACGCATGTTGAAATCGTAAGAATAAAATAATAAATTTGGTTTCTACGGAAACTACATTGTATGATCAGGCTAGGGTGAGTATCTTGACATCGACTAACCCAAGAAGCTTTACAACAACAATCGCACTTCACAGTTAGTTACTGTCTACTATAATCTGCCGCCAAAGGATATCTTTTCAATGATACTTCCCTCGATTTGATATCTATCATGGTTTGAGACGGCTCCTACTCAATAAGTATTTATAAATTAAAATGAATGGTATATTATTTACCTTAATTGAAACTATATAAAAATGTCGATACGATCTGGAATTGGTTTCTTTGTTATTTACATCTAAGTTACGCATTCGTGGAGTTTGGGAACGTTAGTATGAGGTTTATAACCAACGTACTGAATATTGGCCAGATAAGGTACGTAAGTTGTCCGACTTTTCTAGATAACATAACAGTCTATTTGTTTGTTCAGTAAAAGTTGAAAAACCTCTCCGTCGTAAAAAACGTAAACAGATCTCTAATTTTCTAACATCTTCAGGGCCGGAAGAAAACAAGAATTGGTCCAAATATACCTGATAAGACTTAGGACTTGGAATACCTCGGGATTTCTACACCCATACTCATATATGTGATGACTTAAAGACGCGTAATTATCCAATGATAAAATCGTGTCTGCAAACCAAATTATAGCAAAATCAGATTATATATTTTGACACTTAGTTCGTTTACAAAACACACAGTGATCAAATTAAGTATCAAACTACTGACATAGGTCGGATCAATTAATGAGTACTGGTGTGGCAAACCTGAGGAACTCTTCTCTTCCTATACTGACGCTATTAGAATATTCGAGGGCTAAGAGTCTTTAATTGATACAATTTTCTTCTTTCGCCACAAATAGCAATTCATATATTTCTGAACATTGTCAATTTATTTCAGCACAATGGATTACTACCAGATATGACTTAAACATTTACAAACAAGCCATTAATGATGCTATCGATAATATCACTTCACTAATGTACACTTTGTTTTGTTTTGTCTCAGACGACCACTGTTCTTCTACTAACGGGACTAAATCAGATGATATATATTCCCACGGGAGGGACCTTAAACCCAAAATCTGATATCGCCATTTGATTTCTAGGAAAACGTTATTTCTAAATACGTTGCCTCTATAATTTTGAAATTGCTGGATTCATGACTCAGGTGTTCTGACCTTTTTCACACACTCTGTATAATGTAAAAAATGTATATAAAATTATTTTTCCTCTCTGTGGTTACTCCCGAACTCATCAGTAGAATTGCTATTCTAAACATCAATTTGAAATTATGCATCTCTATTTATTTGTTTATTTCATTATAAAGCTAACTAAATAGCTTTCAATAAAAAATTTTAAAAAATATAGAAAAGTCATTCAATGAAAATTTTATTTCAATAAGAAAATATATATACTTTTATTATTTAATAGAAATAATAATATATACAAGGGCGGCAAATAAAAATTGGCTTGGGTTGACGAAATACGCTGACTCGGCCCTAGTTATACGTCTTCTGTTTTTTCTTAGAACTTCTGTCATTTTAAACATGGTAAAGAGGCACACATATTATTATTTACTAAATTCATATTTCCTCCCAATTGAATTGAAATACTTTTCAAAGTAGGTTACAAACACTGCCCAAGAGTTTAAACTAAGGTTATTAATCTGATATAAATGTTCCCTATAATAGAGGAGGAAAGTTAAAGAGCGAGAAACATATATAATTACATCTCATGGATATCTCATTGATAATATAATTAATTATCAATATCATTGCTAGCAGAAACTTATGCAAGGCTATTTAGTTATATGGTTGTGAAATCACCTATCAGATAAACGAATTGATCAATTTTGGAATAATTTTAAAGGAATTTGAAAATTCCATACGTAAGATTGTATACGTACAATCCTAATATTGCCGTTTTATTTAACGGTTATTTATCCAAAAACCAGAATTAAATATTAGTAAATCTTACTACAGAATGTATAACCACATTTAATGTTAATTTAAGAATAAAGGAAAAGTAGGTGAAAATGATTTTAGGAATGGTTTAAAATGGTTTTTAGGAATAATTTTTATATAGAATGGGTTGCCATAAGTTTCGATCCCTTATATTGAAAATTGAATAAACCTGATGTAAAACAAACAATACATAATAAAATAATATGAAACTTACTAGATTGTAACCCTTTATTACTCATTAGGACGTAATAAAACAAAACTCTAACTGAACAAAACAAAATTCCATGTCGTCTAGAGTTGACGGTCAAAGAAGAAAATAAAATAGACCGATTCCATCAATGACATGAATGTTCCTATATCTCAAAATTTGTTAAAATATTTTGGTAAAATGTGAAGGTTAATTCGAATAAAATCAAAGTACTAAACCATGGTTTACGAGTAATTTGGAAAATGTGAAGACAATCCCTATTTTTTTTTTTTTTTTTTTTTTTTTTTTAATTACCTATGAACCGTTACTTTGTTTACATTTATTTGATTTTTTACAACATTGCTTTTATCAATTTTGATTTATTTCCGAAATTGCTTATTTCAGCATTCCAAATTAATATGAATTGATAATTTTAAATTATTTTACTGTATTTCTATATGTAGAAATATTTATACTTTTTCCTTCTTTTTTTCTAATATAAAAATATATATATTATAAATAAGCATTGACAGAATATTTCACTCCCTTTTGGTAGTCGCTTGTAAATCCGTAGAAGAAAATGGAAGATATTTCAGGAATGTCATTAGCGAATCCAATAACGAGCGCTCCTTTCTGTTGTGACCTCAGTTAATTATTTATTGAGTCCGTCGTTACCACTAAACTGCACTTAGAACTTCTTAACTAATATTTGACTCACTTTTATCACAAATTATTTAACTCTGATATTTAATAAAATTAAAATACTAGTTCTATTTTAAATAGGACATTAATATTTAGCCAGATAAATTAGTGTGGAGAAAGCAGGAAGAATTAAATTAACTAAAGTCCCATCACTACATAAATTATGATTTTGCGATTTGTAAGTTAAACATTGTAGATACTTTATTTAATTGATGTCACATTTTACATCCTTGAAACCAGGAATTCAAAAAATATTCGGTATTATGAGGTTAGTGATTTTTCGTTTCAATAATGTTCAGAATAAACATATGATTACTAGAATATTAGAAAATAAAAAAATGGTTGATGTGAATTTGTTTGAAATGATCAATGAAGGTAACTATCACTAAGCTCATTACATTCAAAATGTTAAGTACATAAATTGGTATGATATCAAAGGCTTGCTCCACAACATTTTGCATAGTTTATTGTGAATTATGTTTTTTCAAATTCTCAAAAACTTAATACTTTTTTACAGCTTCCGATTTACTTCTATTTTTGTTTTTCTTGATTCTTCCATACGTAAGATTGTTACAATACAATCCTAATATTGCCGTTTTATTTAGCGGTTATTTATCCAAAAACCAGAATTAAATATTAGTAAAAATTGCACAGAATGTATAACCACATTTAATGTTAATTTAAGAATAAAGAAAAAGTAGGTGAAAATGATTTTGGTGACTTCTGGTTAAGTACAAAGGGAGTAATTCATTATTACTCTCATATCAAGACAAAAGGATTGACACAAGATTGAAAATGAGAAAGAAGTCACTCGATTAATCAAATTCTGTAATTCAGTCAACTGCAAAATGCATTTCTCCTCAAATGCTACCAGATCTTGACAAATGGATGTCTTGACGAAGACAAATGGAATTTATCGACACGAATATCTTGAAACTGTTGATGTTTAATTAACAAATGAATAACTACTTATAGAATTATTAAATAATCATATTAAAAATATACTCATATAGTTATCTAAGATAAATATTACAATTTTGTAGAAATTTCATTATGTGTTTAAATGTCATAAAACAAAACAAGAAAAAAAAATCTAAATTTCAATATTGAGTTGAGTAATAAAAGTTTAACTAATATTAATTAGTCAACGTAGTTCAAATAGTTTATTTTAATTGGTTAAAATAGAAGATTAGTTTATTCTCAAGATTAGAAAAGAATAAATAGCACACAAACTGTGTGCAAACTTTATAATTCACCCTCCCATAAAAAATTAAAAATAAAAAAAAAATTTTAATATAAAAAAAAACTATTTGCCACTAAAACAGAGATTGTCAATCAAAAAGTGAAAATAAAGCATTGAAATTGTTTTATATATTGTTTTATATCAATACATTCTCAGAGTAAATGGTATTTGATTAAAATGAAGCTATTGACGGCAGTCCAGCCTGATTTTTGTTTATTCATGATAATTCCTGAGCCGTAATTTTTTTTTTCCACACAGGTTCGGCTCATTAATCTTCACATTTTACCAAAATTTGAATGTAATTAATAGAATGGATTGAGAAATTATATATTTTATAAGAACGCGATGATCGATTTTTCACATATTTGGTAAATATGGCGACCAATCCAAATAAACATGATTATTGTAAAATAAGAAAATAATTTTATCATTGACAATTACTACAATACATTACCCATTACACAAGTGAATGAATGAAACAACAGTTAAAGCTAATTGTAGAGTTATATAAAGAAAGATACTTAACACCAAACATGGCAATTGAAAAAATATAACTGTACTCGTATATCATATTTTATATTAATATGGAAATAATACAAATAAATTTCACTAGAACACAATACTAATTCTTATGTGTAAGTTCAGAAAATATATTGTAGCTTGAAAATAAAGATTACACCTTTCTGACTGTAATCACTTAAAATATTAATAATTAATTACCTTCTTTAGACAGATTTTCAATGATCACTTCTCCGTCTTTATTGATTACAGACTTTACACAAATTTTTTTTTAACGAATAGATCCGCTGAACAGATGATTAAGAAGTTTTGTTAAGTGACAGAGATAACATTCAAAATACGTTTTAACGTTTCTAAGCATTGAAATGATTTATGATGTAGAGTTTACCTTTAGGCTAATCTAAACATTAATGGTATAAACAATTTAAAGATTTAATAAAAAATTGTCTATGGAATCACCAATAAATATGTGACAACAAATTTAAAAATTATAAAATAATGATATGAATATAGGATAAAGTTTAGGTAGACTATTATTGTTTTCTATCATTTAAGGGGATTCACTGCTGGTTTCCATTGAATTTGTATAAACTGTAGAATCCTCCTAGAAGTATAGATTGTTACGTTATCTCAACACAGGCTAAAAGTTGAGACTATGGTCTAAATAAGCAAATTTGCATTGTCCTTTTACATATTGTGCCGTTTACTATCAAATTTAGTAAAGTTGCCTGATTTTTCCAATGTTTAATCGAAATATTTCCAACCAAATATGGGATATTTACCAAACACTACCAAAATGTAAATATGTACATATATAATATTTAAAATACTAAAAACACATTATAAAATGTTGAATACAATTCCTTGAACCTTTTGTGCTAAAGGCATTCACACGAACAGACAGCTATGTATGTATATATTTGTATTATGTTTTTAAACTGATGCAAATAAACACCTAAAGTTTAATTAATTCTCTTTACAATCTTCCTCGTCTAAGATACAAATATAAGTAAAGTTTTCATAAACTTGTATGGATACTTTTACTATAACATAGAATCTTTGCCTTTACGTTCGAGATGTCCATTTGTCAAGTTATGGTGACAATGAAGAACAGCATGGTTTGCAACTCGCTGAATTATAGAATTTGATTGATAGTACAAGATTTTTTTAATAATATATAGGGCCTACTTATGCCTGATATAAAAATATTACAAGTAACAAATCTTACTACAATTACACTCTTATAGTTAATAAGTTCATATTTCTATGACAAAGGCATTCTTTGGAAACTTATATAGGGAGAATTTGGACATAACACACCTTTATATTTCAAAAACTCTCTCTGATAACCTTGACATTTCCGTAATAATATTATATTTTTATGTTCAAAAAATCCTAGGTTAGTATCATTTTTCAATACTGAAGATATTTCCTCCAAATTTTTCCATTATATAAAAGTTACTTACATAATCTATCTATTCGACAATTTAAAATGTGTAGTAATTTCACTTCTCAAGTTACAGGCTGAAGTTTAAATATATAGGTAAAATAGTTTACTAGTAATGTCACAGTGTTTGCTACCTAATTTAGTTTACTGTAGTTTTTTATTTAAATACATTTTTGTGTAATCAGAGCTTAGTACATATATCTCAGAATAAAACACATACAATATTATTTTGAGATGCATTTTGTCTTAGAAAGTCAAATTAAAACTTATAATAATGAATTACCTTGGAATTTACAGATCATTCAAAAATAAACCAGACGACATTTCCATTCTAGTACCATCAACCACGGTAACTAGAACAAGACGGTTCGCTCACGAGGTGAATGCGCAGTGGATTGCCGGTCAGATGACGTCACGCGGACCAACCCGTTCTAAACTATACACAGCGCTTTAGTGTAGTTAGCTATTTTGTAGTGTATTGTAGTTTAGTGTTAGGAATGTTTTTACTGAATTTTACCGATAGTCTGAGTATTCGTCTCGCTTTAAAATGCCTTGTTGTACCGTTGCCGGTTGTACAAACCATTCAGATAATGCGAAGAAACTGAAATTGTCATTTCACGTTTTTCCAAAAGACAAAGATCTCCATAAACAATGGCAGCATTTTTGCAAAAGAAAAGATGAGTTCAACACTAAAACAGCCCAAATTTGTTCGGAACATTTCTTGGAAAGCAATTATGAGAGAGATTTGAAATCGGAATTATTAGGCCTACCACCCAGACGTAAATTAAAAGAATTCTCTGTACCAACACAAAAAATACCTACAATTTCAACTTCAACCGACACTTTGCGGTCTATTGGAAGTAAATTCGTGCAGAACATCCAATTAATAAACTAAAATAAAGAACTGAAAGAAAAAATCATTTTATTAACAGATGAACTAAAATGTGTCCAACAAGTTATAACTAAATTAAAACATGATTTGATGAAATATGAACAGCTATTTTCTAAAAGTCAACAACAACTTTTAAATGTATTAAAACTGGTTTATACAACTGTTTTGACATTTTTATTTTATTTTTTATAATATATGTAGAAGATTCTTTTCATTAATAAAATACAATTTTGTTAGGAAGTTTCACTATGAAGACAATTTTAGTTCGATAGTACTTGTAAAACCGTTTTGAAAGATATTAAAATCAATTATTATAAGTAGTTCTTCAGTAGTAAACTAACTTAGCCTACAAAACTTAGTAAAATAAATAAATTCAAAACAAATTGCTTGACATGTAAGTCAGTGTTCTAAGTACTGTAACACGAATTGCCAACCATAAGCTTGATACAATCGCTTCCTATTAGGATTAGAGCAGAGCAGCTACATAGTGGACCGCTAAGCCGGCTCACAGACAGATGCCCTACCGTCTTGTTCTAGTTACGGTGCCATCATCTATACGATACAGCCCTCAACCACTTATCGAAGGTTAACAGAGATAAACATCAGTAGGACTAGCTTATACCAACAGTACTTCGCCGGACATGACAGGGTGTACACCTAGTGAAAGAGATTCTTCTTTTAATTAATTTCTGTGTTGGTGTAAGTGTTATTGTAAACATTTCATTCTACGATAGGCTCTTTTGAGTGAACAAGGTAAAGTAAAAGCTGAAATTATAAAAAAAACTAATATAAATCTTGAGCCACTTAAAACAGTTATAATAAACTTTATAATACTACGAAAACGGTACGGATAACGGGCAGAGAACCATTAAAAGTAATAAACTACCTTTAATAAAAGTAATATTATATATGCAAATTAGTTTGCTATAATTTAATGAAAAATATATGTTTACCCAACTGAAAAGAAGCAAGAAATTTAAATTCAACTCCTAATATATCAACTGGGAGAAATATAGAAGCAACATTGAAAGAGGTTCGAAAATTAAACTTCATCCACCTCCAATATATAAATTAGAACATATATATATTACGTTAAATATTGACGTTTACGAAGTCTTTTAAAAAGTAAAATTTAAATTTAAACCTTAGACACAATACATCACTGTTGTTTTCAATACTAAAATGATTTCCATTGCAGTTTTTGTGATAATATTTGAATAAGGTAGAAATAGGAAGTGTATAATTATGTTGTGGACTAATAACAACAAATGTTTTCAACAGGAACGGTGAGATAATTGAGCAACCAGTGGTAGGCAACTGGGCGAGTCTCGAAATGAGGTCGACTGGAGATTCACGTTCATCAACCAATCTGCTTTATTTGCGAGTTATCACCTAACTTCCCCTGAACATCAAAAGTATAATAAATCTAAATTGAAACTTTACGCCCTCCATTCATGTCCTAGAATCGCTACAGTTTCTGTCCTACATTTCCTTTATAGATATATTACTTGTTTAAAAATTAGGGCAAGACATTGCGGCACTTTTTAATAGAATTTGGTATCATTAAGTATAAATTTCATTTAAATTTTAAAATTGTTTAAAAGTTGTACTTTGTATGGTATATTACATTTTTACACTGTGAAACTATTTATGTATTGATTATACTAAAGAATTATTTGATAATATTAATGTCATAACTTCAAAACAAGATATCTGATTTTTTTTTTTTTTTTTTATTGCTAACTTGTTTCAATATATATCTAATCATAAAATAGGATAATTTAAATTACAAACTTGAATATTTTCACTAAGTTTTTAATATTATTTCTTCTATAATTTCATTTATTTTCATTTCCTTCTTAATTTAAACACATTCTCAATTTTCTAGTTTGTCAATTTCACTTTATCATTTCTGGGCACATAATTTGTAAAAAACTCAAATAAATTTTACAATGGTCCAATATATTATCCCTTTTAAACAATAAAAACCAAACTGCCAAATATTAATAGAACATTGTTCCTGAAGTTTATAATGCTTTAGAACTAAACATATCTTCTTTCTATGCATTATAGATTTATCCAGCTACAATTGATATTGGAATATCTAAAACATAAATATTTTATCAATACATTCCTTCGCCATTTAATTCGAAGAATTCACATGAGAAAATATGTACTTTACCATTCATTGTAAATTTCCAATATAACGGAAATTTAAAAAAATCAATGCAATAACTATATTGAACTTTATTATAATAATAACAAAACCATGAGGTCGGCATGGCAACTTGATAAGTTCTTTCCAATCAAATTATTACAAAAAACAATTTTTTTTTCATTCTATATTTGAGGACAAGAATATTTGGGGGGGGGGGGAATTGATGTTGAATTTATTCAGTTTTGAGTCGTAAATATTTTGAGTCTGATGGTCTTCTTGACTATATTTTCCCCTTTATGAACGATTATTCAAACAAAATTGGTATCACCATTCGTTTTGGCTCACAATTAAGTAAATTGCATATGTATGTAAATATAATCCCCATTACTAAAGATTCTGATAAGTGCTATGAGGAATGCAATTTCAAATGTATCCAATTCAGTTATCTTGATAACATATTACTAAAATGTAATGTTTCACCTACTAGCAACGTCACTCAGACATTTAACTTTTTTAATTAAACAACAATTTCATATTTTCATGTACATATTGAAAAAATTCGAATAAAATATGAAAAATTACCCCAAACACTAAATGAATATGTAATACAACCAAATAGTTCCTCTTTATCCTACAAATTCTGGTTTGAAAGATATTGATAAAAATCAAAACATCCGTTTGAGCTGCTTTTATATAATACTTTTATTCTAAAATTTGGTCATAACTATTTCCATTAATTTTCGGTGAAATATCAAGGTTAATAGCCCGACCGCTAGTAAAGGGACGTTTTGGATGCATATATTTGGCAAAATATCAAATGAAAATGAACCACAATGGCCGGTGTGAACAACTAAGAGAATTAAAGAGCAAAATACCGGATACAAAATAAATTATGTTCTATAGAGGACGCCTTCTAAAAACTAGATAAAATAAATTAAAAAGGTTACACGTTGAAGCAGAGTGTCATCGAGAGCAAAGAGTGTTGCATTATTTAGTGTTGAGGTTATAATAATCAAAATTTATTAAATATACTTAAAAATGTGTGTATTGTGTTTCTGTGCAAATAAACAGATAAGGAAATTATGCAATGTTTGTAACACTGTTTGTATAGGATAAAAAATAAATATTATGTTTCTTATAATTTTATTACTCGATTTTGCTGCGATATTTCTGCACAAAATAAATCAATGTGGTAAATAAAAAAAGACAATTAATCATTAAAAATAACCTACTTGTTCGATTCCAAATGTTCTATTTCAAAACATTTTTATTTAGAAGAAATATAAAGAATGAAGAATAATACAAGTATTTATTATTTAAGACTAATTGGGCAGACTGAGATTTACAACTGGTGACGTAAATAAAAACAAAGGGCGTAGTCTTGGTCTAAGTGTTATTTATGGGAGTAGATTCAGTGTACTTTGAAAATGCGTTTGTTATTATGAAATATTTATGTATAGCTGTAAATTTAGTAAATTTAACTAGTTTTTAATAGCTTCAGGCAAAAGTATAGTTTAAACAGACTGATGTGAATACAGTTATGGAACTGTAGGAAATAGTTTTTAAAACGTTTACTGATATGTGTTACACAATTCATATTATATTTGGTTTTTGTAGCGGTTAATTCTATATATTTTAATGAAATAAAATCCAATTTTAGAACCTGTGATGCATATTGTGACCAACTATTATTACAAGTTGAGATAGTGATAGCACTCCAAAAAGCCGACCTCCACTTCCTGAATAACCTGGTTACTGGTGATGACTCGTAGATCTACGGATACGACCTACAACCAAAAACGCAATCGTCGCAAAACCATAAAACCGAAACATGCAAGTCCTCCACCATTGCCATCGCTATGTCAGTTCTGTAAAAGACTGAAATTATGAGACGCGGGAACCAGGTTGCTGCATAATGACAACACGACTTTCTTATTCCTAGCAAATGTTTCCTGACCAAACAAAACACTTCTGTATTACATCAGGGTTTCTTACTCACCAGACATTACTGATTGTGACGTTTGACTGTTCTTCAAGCTGAAAGTGATGACAAAAGGGACCCGATCTTACGACAAATGACAATTGGAAGGGCGGTAAATACACTCCGATAATCGTTCCCGTGTTATAGTTGCAACTCGATTTGACACTTACAGATAATTTGGAACTTTGGCGAAAACTTGACGTTATAATATGAAACAGTGTTTTTGATTTCTCTGTAGATACGCTTAAAAGTACTTTAACAATGTTTTAAAATGTCTTTATTATAATATTATAAAATGTAATTTATTTTAAATTTTATTTAATTCTATATTATTACGAATAAAATCTGAGGAACTCTTAAGCAAATACTATATTACAACGGGCCATGGATCGGAAAACCTGTCTGTGTCACTATACACAAAAACAAACTATTATTTAAGACACAATGAAACAAAATTTCTCACCAAGCTGGACTAGTGCTACAATACAAATTGAGTTACCCTGTACAAGTCATTAAATACAATAAACAAACAATTTTTTTTAAAGACAAGAATCAGGTTATAATAACAGTTTCACTGCAAACACATTAATTAACATAAACTTTTTTGTTTAAAATTTATATATATATATAAATATATATATATATATATATATATATTTATATATATATATTTATATATATATATATAATATTGTTTTAAATAATTTTAATGCCTTTGTTATTGTAATAAATTTTTTAATTGTAATTATAAGCCATGTATTATGGCTTATTTATACACTATACTAATATTTAAATTTTAAATAAAAAAGAAGTAGTTACAGACAATCTTGGAAAGTTATTTTTAAATAAGAAAAGATTTAATATTTAAATTCAAAAATAATTAGGTTAATTAAGAATTTCAAATTTGAGACCCTATGGGTCTTAATAGCCAAAAAGTGCATCGCATACTCCTCCCAATTTTAACAATTTTTTTATTGCAATTTTTGCTTTAAACCAAACAAATACAGTTTTAATTTAAACTGCTTTTTATTTCTCTTTAAATAAATTTCAATTTTAATTAATATAAATATATATCAACCGTTTTGTTCAAAACATATGGTAAACAATGAATTTTACACTTTTATCCACTTATTTTGTTAATGAATGGGAAACGTAAGGAGAAAATAAATAAATGATTTGACATTAGTCATTATTATTCTTGAAAAATAATAATAATGTATGATCAGTAAACAATGATTGGTGACTTAATCTTTGTTTATAGATATTACTCCGATTTATAGATCTCTGTTACGCTTCAGGTTTAATGACGAACATCAAATTTATCTGGGGTTACCATGGAAACGACGAACTTAAATATTCAATACACATTATTCTTGGAGATATGAAGCGTTAAATGGGACATGCAGTTATTACGTGTAAGCTCATTCCATTATTTTGAGAAATGTATATTCCACAAGTAATATGAACCATAAATCATTGTTATTAGGATGCCGAATCATCTTAATCATATAATAATTGTGTATTAGATAATGGATTTTTTCTTCCTGGTATATTTGGGTTTTTATCAAATTTAATAAATGTAAAATGTAAATAAATTTATTACTTATTTGTGAAAAAATGTTTATCTCAATTAAAAGAAGGGAAAAAAGATAGTTTCATAAATTTAGGTACCTGATTTTCTCATACTATCAAATATTGTTATGAAATAATTGGGTCAAAATAAATATAAAATGATCTAATTTAGAAATGGGAAATTAAAATGTATTTTTTTAAAGACCAGGTTGGGTTTATCCATGTAAAAATTATATCAGAAATAATATTGTTAAAGCTAAAACAAAAACATTTTTCCTACATTTTTTTTTAAATTTTGTTTTAAATGACAAGATATTCATTCCTAAATATCAGTTAACAATTTTTTGTTTTGTTTCATATTAATTAAAAACAACTTCTAGCCTTAAGCTATTCAATAATACAACTAAACTTAGAATAATGTTATATCTGTTAAGTAGATGTAAAAGTATAAACTAATTAATTATTTATTATTTAAAAAGTTACAGTTTTTGAAGTTTAATCAATCAGTGCTAGAAGATATTCTTAAACTTTGGTATTTCTGATTAAGAAACCAAAGTTTAATTTAATAAAAATATTCAGTAAAGTTTTTTATGAACCAAATATTTCCTATCAATTAGTAATGTTGTAAATATAATGGACTACAGTGGTAATAGGGGCTAAACACTATCAGCTTGTGAGAAACGTAAAATGAAAATATGATGTTAGGAACAAATGTTTTTCTCGTTGCCTCTAGACCAGGCATCCTCACTACGCGGCCCTCGGACTGTTAGGAATTAAAACAAAATATAAGAGTTATGAAAAATATTTTATGAAAAAATTACAAAATACTTTATAAACATATATTATATTTCCTAATTAAGTGTAATGAGCGGTGCCATGGGTTGTCTCGCTTATTATTAGTCATTTATCACAGTGGCACTGGCTAGCTAGTTACTGCCTGACATCAGTGGAGACTTTTATCTATTTCAGTGCATAACATAACCTGTACAAGTTACGCTAGTGCTAATGAAGAAAAAGGAAGAATAAAGCTCACTATGAGTTTTGGAAATCGGTTGAAAAGGACAAATTTCCTAAGTTAATTGACTGTGCTCAGAAAATTATGTGTGTTTTTGCATCAACTTATGTCTGTGAATCTACATTCAGTAAGCCGAAGTTCATAAAAAACAAGTACAGATCCAGGTTAACAAGTGAGAACGTTGATAACATTTTGAGTATTTCAGTTTCTTCCCAACCTGCTAATATAGATGCCATATTAGAGAGCTGTGAAAGATTTCGCCCATCCACTTCAAATAATTAACAAATTCAAGTATTCCTGGAATTAAGTAAAAGCCATTTCCAACTTTTGTATATGCAGTTTATTTTATTGATGTAATAAACTTATGTTATAATCATATTTTTTGTAAGTTATTTAACGCCACTTGTACTTGCGGCCCTGAGAAAAATTTTATGCAAACCAATTGGCTCTCTAAGATATCGTAGTGAGAATCCCTGCTCTAGACCGATCAATTAACACGTAATAAATAATTTTCCGTTGTACAGTAATTTAAATACGAATACACACACCTGTTATTCGTCAGTTTGTGCTCGGGGTAATTGTTCAAAAAAATACTTGTATGTACTCTTGCTACATCAAACACTGTCTTAATCTTGATATAGACCCATATAATTCATGCAAACGTCCATCATTACTGAATACTCCATCCAAGTCACGCAAATAATTTACAAGCCTTTCTTCTAAACTTTTATTTCTAAGATATGGTTTTAGTCTTTTCAAAGAAGAACAACTTCTCTCTACAGAAACACATGTGTATGGAATTTTAAATATTTAACAAAACCTTTTATGCAGTTTTTTTTTGTAAACACTATAACATACAAGAACTAGCTCCTATTAAAAATAAAACGCAACACACAACTTTTTACCTTTCAAATAATACTTTAATACAATCTTTTTATTTTAGAAAACAATTACATTTATTAACCTAATATGTTATTAACTATACTGCATTCACTCTGCACACATTCCTTAACCTAATTTTAATTTTGCTTACAATGAATTTTTATTTGACACAATATTCAAAACTTTCTCTAAAAATCCTTCGTGGACATCAACAATTATTCTACCAAGATTATATTTTTCTTTTGTTTTTACAAAGAATAACAAAGAAAAAAAATTGTGTTAAGACAAAAGAGAAATGTTTTTGTTCTCACAAAGAAAAACAATTTAAAACTCTAAACATTTAACATACAATGTATTGCCTCGGCTTTGATTTTTCTTTACAAAACAATTGAAAACTATAATTATTGAACATATCATTTCTTGCCACAGCTTGCTCTATTTTAAAAAAACAAATTAAAAACTTTAACATTAATCATAAATTTATTGCCACGGCTTGCTCTTTTACAAAAAAAAACAATTAAATTTTTTAATGGCACTTACTCTAATTTCTCGGGAGGAATTCTTTGATGGCTCAATTGAAGTGAAATTTACGATTAATAATAAAAGAATCTTTAACAATTTTGTAGGCTACTTATCAATGGTTCGCTCCTTTTTCAACTGGTCAATTTTTCACAATAACACTTCACAATTTCACTGACTCTGCTTTATCACTTCACTGGATTTTCTTTTCACTAACCAAAACGAAGCACTCACAAATTCCTTATTTAATTCCTTGGGTGGCGGATGGTCCTAGCTGCAATTGGTAGCCTTCCTTCCTGACAACGAAATACTAATTCCTCGCTGATACTAATTTTTCGTGCTGATTGCCCTTCAGCTACAAACTCAGCACGAAACGCTCAACTCCCCTGATCAACAATCACTTTAAGACTTTATCTTTCTACTCGACTTAAAACAAAACTCCTTTAACAAGATGACGCAGAGACGACTCGTCTTTTGGGTCAACAATCTTCGACAACTCTCAGTCCTTCGCTCCCAGTCCTCGACTAACTTTCTTTTCCAATTTTGGTTTTTTTACCGAATATCATCCCCTCCCTTGAAACTTGAGCTGGCTTACTCTTCGTTGATTCGTTCAAATCTTCGAATTCCTTTTAAAACATAGTTTCTGTCTTTTTAGTTTCTGGCGGTTTTCAAAATCTGCACGTTGATTTTTAAAAGTGGGATCTCATCTCATTGGTCGACCTACATTCTGCAAACCGTTATAACTTTCTGATGTACAGTTAGGGACACTAACTTCACCCTTGTTTTCTCTTTTTTTTTATATACAATTTTTATTCCCATCTGTCCTTGGCCAATTCTCCCATTACTTGTTTTTTTTAAGTGTGTAGGCGCGTTTGCTCCTTCAAGGCTAAAGGCCCGTTTTCTTTTGATTTTTTTCTTGTACACTTCCCTTGGTACCGTTACATTTCCAACCTTCCCAAGCTGCACCTGGCACCACTACATTTTCTCCAATATGCATTGCTTTTTTAACTATGGTTAATATTATTATTATTTTATTTATTTATTTTTACATGAATTAATTAACTATTTATCTTTTCATATCATTAATCATAATTATTTGTAAATGATTAGATTGATATCGTTACAACACTCTGTTCTCGGTTAAAATTGCATAAAATCTTTTAATTTAAAATCTCTCAAATGTTCCTCTTCATAAATAAATTGTAAATCAGATTTCAGTCTTGGTAAGTCACAAAATATATTAGGCTAACACAATTTTAAACTATCAATAGTTGAATAAGAAATATTTTGGAAAACTCATTTAAGAAATAGGCTTTTTCAAGTCTTGAAATTGGATGGTCATACTTGATCCTGAAACTTGATCTAAAGTTTGACGTCATATTTTCAATTATCCCTTTTCAAATAATTATAATTCTCTTGAAATACTACTGATTACAGAGAAAATAGAAATAGTCTGAATTTCGTTTAAAAAGAATGATTTGTTTTTGATTAAATACAATTAATTAATTTAAGGTTTTGTGCTACATTATAGGGAATCATTACAATTAAAAATTTAGATAATAATGAAGTATTTTATGAAGAATCTCTCTTTATTACACCGAGCAAAGAAAAATCGGTAATTGTTTGCTGTAACACCTTAATTAATTTTTTTTTATTTTCGTTATTTTAGTACTATATACCTGTCTTCATAAGAATAGTAACTTTTTTTGTGAGCATAAATGTTTTTCACGGAAAAAAACACAATTTCAAGTGTTCTAGATTAAAGTTCATTAAATGATATACACTTTAAAATAGGTTTGTACGCGAAATTTTTTTTACCTTACAGCGACAAGTAACGCATAAATAAACCTACGTACAATATGACAACAATAATCCCAATTGAAATTGTTTCCGTGGTGTTCCTAGGCGGTCTCACATCCAAGTATTATACTAACCACGCTCAATATTGCTTGACTTCTGTGATCGGATATTGTTTTTACCTTACAAAGTCAAGTAACGCATAAATAAACCTACGTACAATATGACAACAATAATCCCAATTGAAATTGTTTACGTGGTGTTCCTAGGCGGTCTCACATCCAAGTACTATTATACTAACCACGCTCAATATTGCTTGACTTCTGTGATCGGATATTGTTTTTACCTTACAAATCAAGTAAGGTATACCTACATATTATATAGTCACCTTATTTGACCTACGCGTAAATAAACCTATTTACACTCTAAGCATTACACTTGACAACTTTACCACATAAACTTATAATTTCATTTTGTATTTTTGGTAAAGTATAAACAGTATAAAGTATACGTTTCTGTAAGTGACTCTTCAGCTTCTCGTCACCACAGTCAATTCTAAAATTTCAAAGGTCGAAGAAAACCCCCTCATCTCCTTCCTTCTGCCACTCTAAGTGGCAAATCATGAGTTCCACAAAATATGATACAATAAATAATTGATGACAATATGTGATTATTTTCTTTAATCATCTTCTTTGCAACTGAACATCAACAGGAACATTTTCAAGGAAAGCTTTCGCAGCAGCTGTTGAAGTTTCGTGGTATTGGTGGTAACAGGTTTTCTACAATCTTCATGTATATCTTTAAACTTCATAATTGGTCTTACCATCAATGACCCCAAAACTCCTTTAACTGTACCAATAAGAGGAGGAAATAGTACACAGTGCATACAAAGAGCACCTTTAAAACTACTTGAGTACACCAACCAAGGAGTATATTGACCTAACCAGGTACGGTTAATTTTTTTTTTCAAATGGCTGGCATCAGAACGAAAATTGTAATTTCATGATCAAACCCTTCATTAATAATGTTAAAATTGTATCAATGTAATTTTTTACCTATACCTAGGTAGACTACTATACTATGCCTATATCTATAGTTTAGATAAGAAAGCCTCATTTTCACCCTTCACCTATTGGGGCTAAGATTGGTGGTTGTGTAGACAGAGAATCCTGCTAACTGGGAGCACCTACTCAACATCAATACCATCGCCATGATTTGTGGATTACCCGGTTAACCTCCTGCTTTCTCAATACAGACTTGGGAATGGACAGAAATAAAAACAACCCTCTAAACCCCATCTGCGTCCAGACCAAAGGGGAGCAGTCCAAGATTAATATACTCTCGGGGTAGAATTGAGATTTCTGTTTTATTCAAATAAAATTGAATGGAGTAGCGGGGAGTTGTTTCATACTCTTGTTAAATCAATACATTTGTTAATGTCAAGAATAAACTATAAAATAATGGTTTTCTTAAGATTTTGCCAACAAATGTTTACAACAATTCTGAAAGACGACACAAAAAACCATCGATATAAAATATAGTACTGGATCGCGCGCTGCCGCTCCACACCGTGCTCTCCGCTGGTGGTTGCGTTCTGGACTTTGAAGGCTGGACTCGCAGCAACTTTCATTGACGTTTAGGCTTTACAAATATGTTTCAAGGTTTTTATTGAGAATTATCATTCTTCCAAACGACATGTCCAATTTGGAATAATTGATAAAAAAAATAGAAACATTAGATCATGATACACATGAATAAGTTTAGCTTTTATACATGACTCACCCATCTATATAAACAACTATGGATCGCGCTCTTGTAGTACCAAGACAATTATTATACATTTTCTTTAATCTATGATAGCACTCTGAGAAAAGTGAATAACAATTATATCCAATGAAACCCTTTGCCTTTAATTTGCACAACAAATTACCTTAATTCAGGAAAAATACCTTACAAAAACAAACATTCTTAAACATTACTAAACAAAACAAGTTTTGTTAACTTTTGTTGAATGCACAGCTGCTAATGTTTCTTCTTTTGCCTTGCTAAAACAATTAATAATTTTAAAATAAACTACAAATCGATTTTACTAATTTAATTTCGTGGGTATCTTCCCCAAAGTCCACATTGGATACGTGGCTTTTAAAAACATTCCCTGCTAATGCTCTACTGGCTTCCAAAGTGATTTTGTGAGTGTTTAGTTTATTTCCAACATTTTTATTTAAACTATATACTTTTTTTCATAATCTTAACAACTTACAACACATCTGAGGAGGCTCGAACTAACTTCCCTCTGGAAATAAAGTCAGTAAAATATGTGTAGCTACTTAGATTACATTCATCAGCTGTCAATAACTTAAAACATTCCTCACACTTTACTTTACGAGCTAACTTCTTTGCAATAAAACCGCTTATATAATATAATACATTATCTTTGTAAAAGAATCCCGTAGTCACCATAATTTGGAAATTGCAAATTTCTTCTTTTTCACTTTCCTTAATATTCAGGTCAACGTCTTTAGGTGCCTCAGCAAAGCTCATAATAGAACTTTGTATAACAATGTCATACTGCAAACGGTTTCCCTGATTTGGTATCCGTAATTCGTGTGTTGAACTTTAAATACCAACACACATGGTCAACGTATAGTAAAAGCAAGGGCTTAGCAAGGATTTGGTTTTAGGGAATATCCATTATGGTAAATAAAATCATTTTACCCGCTGTAATGTCAGAACATAGACCTATTTCATTATACAGATTAATCACTATAATAATGCGATTGTTACTCTGGATTTATTAAGTAAATAAGGTTTTCATTTTAGGTCATTAATGATAATGAGTTAAGAAAATACGGTTAAATACTCTTGGTGCTAGGCTACAGACATATCTTTTACAAATAATGGAATAATTTACTTACAAATGAAAAGAAATGTCGCTCCCTTTCCTCCATCTTCTTGAGCAGTTATAAGCAGCACAGCTCCTCACCATTATTTCATTTAAACATAAATTTAACAAAGCACCACATAACTCAAAATCTACTAAAAACAAAACAAAAAACTGTCAGCAATACATAAACAACACAGCTAAAAACAACAGCAGCAAGCGTGGAAGAACAATGATGAGTGAGACGATATCCCGCCAAATGTAACCTGTGTGTGACAGGGAGAGGTTAATCAGCTGTTAAACATCTGTTTACGGTAAGTTTACCCAGGTTTACCCGCACGACGGACGCCCGGATTTGCCCTCCTAGCCTCGTGCTAAACATACCTAGCAAACAACACGGTTTCGCGCTTTTACCCTGTCAGCCTGCAAACGCCGTGGATGCAACCCGCAACCCATAGCAGTGTGCAACCGGAAAGTTAACCCGTGCCTTATGGCAGCGCGCCATCCATTATTATTTATATCGATGCAAAAGACTAACCGATAAAAGAACTTGAGAATTTTTTCCATACTATTCAAAAAGAATTCAAAAAAGTACATTTTCACCAGATGCAATAAAGGACCTTATCACTTTGCAAGATAAGTCAAGTAATGTCTTAGCATTACCTATATAATTCAATAACATTTCCTGAAAACTTTGTTCAGCATACATTTTTAAATATACCTAAATGTTTTGTAATATCAGATCAAAAATAAACACAGACATTAAATTGCCTATTTAATATTTACAATCAATAAACAATTATACAAGTGCATAATATCTAACTTTTAAACTTAGTTGATGAGAGAAGAAAGTTCCCTAAAATTTAAATAAGTAATGACATCTATCTTGTTCTAAAATTAAATGACTTTGTATTGGAACAGTTATTTACTATTTCACAAGATATTTTAAGGAATACCTACAGTATTTGTAAAATTATGTCAAAATGAAATAATACTTGATATATCTAAAGTATTAATGCAAATAAAGTTTAGAAAAATCTTTACTAAATTTTTAATTTTTTATAATAGAACATATTTCATGAGAAAATGTATAGGATTTATTAATGTGATGAATGCCATTCCTATAGAAATTAGCTACAAACTCATACATACTGTGAGTGCTAAGTATTTACTAATATTTTTTTAACATTTTTTTTATTTTTAAATATCTTTCCTTCTGAACATTTAATTGTACATAAATCAATTGACAAACAAATATTTTGTCATTATTTCCACAATAAACATTAAAGTACTAAAAATTATCCCAAAAATCCAAATAAAAAATGCACATTGTAGATCATACAGCCCTAACGCTTTAGGACTACTCGATTCATCCATTTCTTGATGCATGTCTGTCTTCCGCACCATTAAAGACAAATCCTGTTTCCATTTTTGCATAAGTCCTGACTCCACTACCCTCTGTATTAGCATGTTAAGTCCTTCCAATGCCACATGAGCTTTAGTCATCAGTATACTAACAGGGTATGCTATAAATACCTCTGATAATTTATGTAATTGGTTATGATACAGTCTTCCAGTGAAATCAGTATTCATTCTCTTTTCTAAAAGGCTGATGTTTTTGTTTGCCATTATGTTAGTTATAATTTTTAGTTGGTTGTTACAAATAATATATGTATTTAATTCACCACTGGTGTTGAACATCTGTATTAGTAGATCATAGTATAATTTGTTAACACATGTTTTTAAACCAGATTGTTTCAACTCATGAAGACTGTTTATTTCCCCCTCCATTATTGGATTCACCATTAAACTATACATATTTTGTTGATATATTGCACTTATATGTAAACTATATATTGACCAAGCAAGGAATAAAAATCGAAGATTGTTCAGTTTTGGAGGAAACGGTATTGAAACACCTAACATTGAACTGTACATCATCATAATATGACATGAGATTGAGGAAAACGTATTACTGTTATTGTCAAACTTAAATTTGCTAAATAGATAAAATAAAATTGAAAATATTACAAAAGTATTTATTATTATCAACCAAATATTTGTTTCGAAAACTATAAATACAATTTTCCACTGTGGAATAGGATTAGGGTCTGGTACGAACCAAGTAAATGAATCAAATGAATGCCATCATGAATATTCTGCCAAGAAATATATAACATGAGTTGGTACGGTTCCGGCAAATGCAAAGTCAGTGTCATACATGAGAATATCCTCAACCATTCCCACCGGTTTCCCATCTGGAGTGAATTCATACCAGTGATTGTTTCTTAGATTGTTTGATGTATATTCAAGGGTTATGTTAAATTTCTCTGCTAATAAACAGAATAATTTAAATTCTATTCCAGATGCATAAAGATGTTTTGTTATGTTAGTTTGCCATGTTGCGTATATATTGTGAATGTTTGCAATTGAAAAGGGAGGATATGTGAATGTTTCTGCAATCATTGTACAACCTTGGAAATCAATGTGAGGCTTAATGTTAAACAAAGGTGCTTTTAAGCTATGATTACCTGACAAGTCTAAAAATATCAAATCATTTGTGTTTTGAAGAAGGCGACAGATTTTCCCATTAAAAGGTGAACCTGTGATTAATTTAGTTTGGTTACATCTGTTAAAATTATGAAACAATAATACGATTTTATATATATTTATCTTCCATAAGCTGTTTAAAATAATAATTGCTAACATATTATCATCTTCATAGACTGTTTCTTGTTGTAAAACTACAAATATGAACGAAGCACGAGGGTTCCATGATTCTTTATACTGCCTTAAAAGCTTCCAACCAGAATTTGTTTCATTTACAGCAACATTTTTATTTATATATACAACATAGTAAGATGGTTTTATGTGAGGCACGGTTGTCGGTTTTTCTCTTTTATTGTTGTATTTTGATATTAACATCTGAAATTTACTATTTTGTTTATTTATTATTGTTTCGTAATTTACTTCTTCGATGTTTCTTTTGTTGATTCCTTGATCATAATAAGGCAAAAATAAATGTAAAATTTTGTTTTTTTCAAAATATACATCAGTTATTTCTATAACAAATTGATTAAGTTGATTTGTCTTATACTGATTAAGTTTTCTTTGAGCACTGGTTGTGAAGTTTTGTTCTTGATTTGATAAGGTCCAGTACACAAAGAAGAACGCTGATATAAATGTTGAGTGTAGGTACATTCCTGAAAAATTGGAAGGATTGTTAATAAGCAATATTACAAAGTAAATGAAATTTTTCCTTCTTCTATTCACATAGTATAGATTATTCATCCACATTTTTATTTTATAATATTAACTATCTATGATTATAAAAACAAAATGTTGTTAATTTTTTTCCCAAATTGTCTGAATGAAAAATAGTAATACTGTTCCTAAATTATTTTGATCTGTTTCTATTTTTATTAACTTCTACCATTTTAAACATTAGTACAGAATTACATGGTAATGCATTTTAAATCTCTATTCGAAATTACACTTGAGTTAAAAAATATGTTAGATATCATTAAACAACTGTAGAATACAGTCTTGTTTAATATTTTTTTGGCTATTACAATATGAGAACATGTTTACGCTAAAATTATGTTAATGTAACACATTATAATATACATTATAGCACTTTTTCAATTTTTAACATTTAGAATTGAAATTTTTTTAACATTATTTTGACACATTTTAAAATTAAAAACTACTTCCAAAATGTAAGCAGAATTTTTTAACCAACCCTATCATATATACAACAATAATCTTTGACTTTCTTAATATGTTTTATGAAAGTAGAGAGGGCACCCAAAATATACATATTTATTTACTATTTTGAAAAAAAATGAAAAAATAAAAAGAAAAAAAAAGAAATCTGGAGTGCTCAGAGTAAAAGTTTCTTAGAATATCCCTCCCCACTGTTTCTTTTCTTTTTACAATACATCATTTCTCTAAAACATTTTTAACAATAATAATCTGAAATGAATTTATGATTTGTGAGTTTAAAATAAGTTTTTAGGTTATTTTGCAAATTGTATTTGCATTTATGCCAGTGGTTAGATTATTTAATAAGGTAGATGGCATGGGAGCATCTAAAGCAAGGAACTATGTAACAATGTAATTCAAACCTGTGTAACAATATCATGCTACGTTTTAGCTTTTATATATGATTTATATGTAACATTTGTGCCTAGCTGCTCCACATTTAAACTAAGTGTAGACCCATTTAGCCAAATTTACTTTAATACCAAAGAAGAACAAATATGAATCCTTATTGCTTCAAATAAAGTTATTGCTTCACACATTTTGCAGAAATTTTTTAATCGATTGACACAATTTATAGAAATAAAACCTCCTATTTTAGGACTCTTTTTCAATATTTAACCATTTTTTATAAAGTTCGTACTTGTAGCAGCCAATATGATTTATTGATTAACTTAAAAACTACATTTGCAATCAGAATTTGATATTTTTATGTTATGTTTGACAATATTCAATTTAATAAAAATAACAAAAGCTGCAGATATACTCAAATAATTACTACGTACTACATTTGGGGAAGATCAATTGAATAGTTTAGACTGTAGGGGAGAGTTGGATAAAATGGGATAGGATGGTAAAACAGGATACCTTGAACATTGGCAACACTGTTGCTGCTAGAGCGCAGCATTCTGAGAGAGTCTGGGAGCGAAACCTGTTGTGATTTTGGCAGTGAATTTTCAAAGTTTAGGATAGAATTATTTTTGAAAATCGTATGTTGAATTATCGTCCACGGGATTTCTCCATGAAATCAGATTCGTTTTTGGTAATTACATATGTGTAATCATCATTAGCTAAGAAACATTTTCGTATGATAAACTCTACTTTTCTATCATGGAACAAGCAGCAACCATGTTTTTTTGAAAAGTGTTGGAGTCGGAAAAACTGGATACTTTAGAGTCAGGCAAAACGGGATACGGTTTTTTGTGTCGCATTTTCCCCAACATTTTTGTTTGATACTTGTAACCCTTTTAACTTCTCATTTGTTTATCTAGGCCTACTGTAAGAAAATAACAGGCCCTTTGTTTATATAGGCCCTTTCTTCATGGTCCCTGCCTCGTAAGCCCTTTGTTCTTCATGACTATTTAAAGATGAAGTTTTAGATATATGTGTTCTATACATCTTTAAAAGGCCTACAATATGAGTCCTAACCAGGATTTGGTTATTTACAGAAGAGAAGATGCCGTCGAATTACAAATGGATCTCAAACCGGAACAGCTGAAGTGAAGAAAGTATGACTGGAGCAATTTGTGAAGTACAATGGGGTTTCAAAAAGCTGAAAAATCGTATGGGGTACCAAAATCAAAGCCCGAAAGAAAGGTAAAGAAAGCTAAAATGAACAATTATTCCCCACAAGTTGCAGCAGCCAAAAACTTAGAATGGTATGAAACCATTTTCATGTTGGACCAGGGGGAAAAAATCTGGTTGAACATGTTTTGCACTTTGACATCACTTCAACTAATTTATGAATACTGGCTTTCGAAATAGCTGAAAAAACAAAATCAACCATTTATTTAACAAAGAGAAAAAGATGACAAGGAAGGGATGGCTGTATTCCTTTCTTAGTAGAAATACTAGAATTAGCCTGAGAAACCACGAAGCCACCTCTATGATCAGGGCAAAAGGTTTTAACCATGCTGCTTTAACAAAATGTTTTGACCTTTTAGCAATTCTAATTGGAAAATACAAGTTTGCTCCCAACAACATTTATAATCTTGATGAAACCGGCATCCTTACTGCCCTCTAGAGTTTTATCATTAAGAGGAAAAAAGCTGCTTAACTTTTGCTGAACAGGGGGACTTGGTAACAATTGAGATGTCATAAGTGCAGCTGGAGTCTATGTACCCCCATGTTTGTGTTCCATAGGGTTAAAGAGAATCCAAGGCTCATGGATGACACTCCCCTGGTTCCTTTGCAACCTATTACAAGACACCTTTGCAACCTTTGGATAAACAAGGACACCTTCATCTTGTGGTTCAAAAGGTTTCTTGAATTTTTCAACCCTTTTCCAGAAAAACCAGTCCTATTACTCCTAGATGGCCATAAAAGTCACACCAAAAGTTTGGAGCTTATAAAGTTGGTGAGGGAGAAGAATATTGTCATACTAACCTTTCCCCATACACAACACATCAACTTCAACCTCTAGATGTCACCTCCATAGCTCCGCTAAGTGTTTACTATGAGCAGGAAGTTAAGAAGTGGCTCTTTACATATCCGGGCAGGTGCATTTCAATCTATGAAGTTGCTAAGCTGATTAATGCAGCATATACTCGAGCAGCTGTCATGGAAACAGCCATCATTGGTTTTCGCAAAACTGGCATTTATCCATTTAATCATGACGTATTTTCCGACCATCTGTTTGCCCCTTCACTTACAACAGACCAATTACCGGCAGATCAGAGCAGCAGAATTTCAAAACAAAATGCTTCAGTTAACGAGCCAGTGATCCCGGAAGGTGTACTCCAGTTAGAACCAAATGGAACAGGCCTACTTCAGAACCCTGCTCCATCTGACACTAAGACTAGTGTTGCAAGCATAAGCACCAGATTAGACCAACCAACAACGTCCTCAGGAATCAAAGGCCTAGTGCTGACCTATTTTCGGCCTAACTTGTCATTTTCTATTTCTCCAAAAGCATTGCTTCCTATTCCACATGTAGGGCTCGAAAGACCAAAAGCAGATAAGAGGAGCGACAAAAGAAAAGGAAAAACAGTAGTAATAACTTCATCCCCCTACAAGTTAGAAATAGAGCATGAAGAATTTTTTTTTTAAATGAAAGATAAACTTGAGAAGATGAAGGCTACAGTTGCAAAGAAAATGACTGGCCTAACTAGAGTCTCTAAAACTAATCAGGTTAAGGGGGAAAAGATGAAAGAAAATTCAAAAATTGAGTATTACAACCTAACCAGTTAAACATACCTATATAAGAACGATAACTGTATGAAAATTGAATCATCAGTTTTCAAGTTGTAAGCTGACAGACAGACGTTGCATTTCATAAATGTGAATATGTTTTTAATTCTTGTAATGTGAACTAAGAATTTTATAAGAAGTAATGAAGAGTAGTTTACAGATCCAGCAGGTGGAATAGAACTGTGAATTATTATATTCCCACTTAAACATTTTGTGTTGTTTTTATTAAACAGATATGCAGAATAAATATAGTAAACTTACTTAATAGGTATCAATTTTCTTAAAATAAAATGTATGCTGTGACTGAAATCTTAAAAATATACCAAAGATACGGATTTACTATTAATTACATAAAGTTACATGAACATAAACTCACTAAAAGTTGAAGAATAATATCCCAATTTTTAAAGTTTTCAATTCCTATTGGCTTTAAAATTATAATCAACTCTATCACTTACAAATTCAGATATACTTACAAAGGAAATAAAACTCTATGAAAATTGGATTAGCAGTCTCAATATTATAAGCTTACAAACAGAATGACATACAGATGTAGCTTTTTATATAGAGAGCCTAATATTCTAGTTCTGAAACTCAAAAAATGAAACAAAAACTTTACCCCAGATCAAACAGCTAAAATGAGTTTTATTCTATGTATTCATGGCAGAAGTTAATAAACATTTTGTACTACATAAGTCAATGCAAAAAAGTAACAAATCTTTGAGTTTTACTGTTTCTATTTTTATTTTTAAAAATGTTTAAGATTTTTGAAGCAAAGTTTCTTTTGTTTGTGTTTGCTTGTTTAACTAAAAATGAATACATGCTGTCGGTCTATGTGTTGTTTCATTGTTCATTTGTTTTACAAGCACACTTTTATGTCCAATTAGTATATATTTAGTTTACTAACCGGTTTTCGTATATAAATATATAATTTTTAAACAGGAGTATTTTATGCTTACTGAATCCAAAGGAGTTACAGCCTGTACTAAATATCTGTACCAAATGTGCAAAGCACTCAATTTTGATGCTATAAAGGTTTATTGTAATAAGCACAATCAATGTAATATCAGCAGAACATTCAAGCTCTTTTCATATAATAAATTGGATAATAATAGGGGCTGTGATAGAATGATAAAGAAAGCTCCCACATACATAAGAATTGTTTATTGAATAAAAGTAAATCTAACAATCATTACTAATAACACGAAAAATAACATGTGGTTCAAAAATTGGTTTTAAAGCATGTAAGCAATTGAAGGGATTGCAGGATTGTAAAAATTATCAATTTGAATGAAACAATTATAGCTGACATGAGGAAATCGTGGGGTTTAATGTTTTCACTAAGTAATTTTAACTGATAAATCACAGCTTTACAGTATTTCAATTTTAAGTTTAGACATTAAAGTTAAAGACTAAGACTAAAATATAATTTTCTCTGAAATTAAATAATTTTCTTTAATAATTAAAGAAAGTGGTCATATTATATTTCCATAATGAAGTACAATAATCACATTTAAACATTATTGTGTTGTGTTTCACTGTTTATCAAACAGACTATAGAAATTTGATTTAATTTGGATCAATTGAAGTCCTAAAGATTCCAAAAAAAAAATATGATGGTTATTAAAAGATAACCCCTATGTAATTTCCAATGGGTCGTTTTGATGTAAAAAGGACTAACTGAATCTGGCACAAAAACTGGTACATTTCTTAAATTTATCCATACGATTTGATTAAAGTTCATCCTTAGTTTGTTAGAGCTTTCAGAGTTAGTAATTTTTATTATATGCAGTTTGTTACTTTGTTTTTCATAGTAAACATTAATATTGTAGAACAACAAAATAAAGTTTTTTATGTGTATATTTGTGTTTTTTATCATTCGGAAATAAATCTCATCGTTTAAATTCATTTTGCATAGAATTAAAATAGTTTACTAAAATATGGTTTGTTTTAAATTTAGTAAGAAGTAAATAAAATATATAACTAACAAATTCTTGGTTTTTAATTAGTTTCTTAGCATAGAATAGAAATAACAAGAAAAAATATGTTTTTTTTTCTGTACAGTTGTAAACTACCTCCTACTATTTGAGAGTACTTACACAAATCTACAATTCAATATATAGAATGCTTGACATTTTACTATTCGATAAAAGTAATAGCATACAGTTTTAAACTTTTGCACAAAACATAATATCATCTGATTGAAACAAACTCTAAAATGATTAATTAATTAAACTCTGAGGAAACAGTTACGGAACATTATATTAAATTATACTTTCCAAGTACACATATATCAGGCATTTTACTTATATTTTCAATAAAAATAATCTATAAACGAGGGACCGTTCTAGAAACTTAAATAACTCGATTATACGTCAGTAAATTATCTAGTCGGTATAATAATATCAAACTAAAGATAAATCATAATTTATTGAATAGTTTATCTCAGACGGAACAATTAAACTTTCTTGGTAAAGTTCTCTTCCTCTGACTTTATTAGTTTGTTGAGTTAATGTAATGTTCACCATTATTTTACTCAGTTTCCAATCATTCTTTAGCATGATTTTGCTTGTTACGATCAATGTAAGACAAGACAGAAATCATATTGTCAGGTTGTATATTACCTGAAATTACAACAGCCTATGATCTTTTTTAGAAACTATTACCCAGTATACATATTATACAATAAATATGGTAATTATAAAAATAATTAACATTTATTCTGTATCTGATCTCCAGATTAGGATGATATTGGCCACATAATTTCAAAATAATAAAAATTCAGTTTATCGTTTTTATAAGACCAAATAAAACTTTTTAATATTATTTCAAATTGTGACAATTTTTAATAGATTATTGATCTTAGTTTAGTTTAACACACCAATCAAGGTATCTTTATAATTTTGCATGTAATAATACTAACACCAATGCTCCACGATTAAGATATAGTTATTTTACTTGTATGGTAAATTATATTAGTTAAAATATTGAATACTAAAATATATTTCAAATTCCCAGAGACATCATATGTCGCACAAATACATGGTACAACATTAGCGAGTTTCCAACAAGAGCATATGTTGTAAAAGCTTTTAAAAATATAAAATAAAAATAAAATAATAATAAAAAAGAGTAGTTATTAAAAAGCTGTACATATTTGTAAGACCCACAAACTCCCTTCGATAACTGGACAACTAATTATGCAAAACTCACAGTCAGTATCTGTTCTTACTAAATCTTCGTCATTTAATAAAGTTCAGAATATAAAAATACTAAAGCAAGCCCAGCGCACTACTGGTTGTTACTAAGTCTGTAGAAAACCAAACTAAAGTTGGAGCGGGACTTTCGAAACCCCTCCCAAAATTACCTCAGGCATCTTCCAGGCCTTGAACAATTGACATTCCAGTTGTTCCTTCAACAGCTAACATTCCATTTGTTGAAGTTGCTATGGAGCTTGATCCTGAAACATATAAAAATAAAAATAAACATAAACCACCTGATGGTCTTTCGACCCAGGAAGGTGGAAAGAATAATACAAGTCAAAACCCTTTTAATTATTAACTAATCCATCATTATTATTTTTATATCTCAATCATAAATAATGGACAGAAATTTAAAATTGAATAACGTGATACAATGGAACATTAACGGTGTGAGAAGTCACATTGTACATCTTAAGGTTCAATGATACAGCCCCTTTGTACATGATACATCCCCTTTAGTCATTTGCCTACAAGACTCGCTCCTTTATTATGAGGGGTTTTCAGTTTTTAGAAATGACTATGTCACTGTAGACAGAGCTAAGAGTGGAGTAGCAATACTTACCCACAACTCCATCTGTGAATCTTAGGACTTCATTGCAAGCCGTAACAATAATGATCACTACACCAAATAAAATGACAATTTTTTTGTTAGTACTTGCTACCTAATTTCAGATTTGTGGATGTGGATCTAATTAACCTGATCAGAAAGTTGCCAGCCTCATTTGTTTTGGAGGGTGATTTTAATTCTCATCACTATACTCGGCGATCAAACACCTGCAGCCCTAGAAAGAACTGCATTGACAGGATTCGATCTAATTTGAATTTGATTCTCCTCAATTATAGTTCACCAACTCATCTAGCGGCTTGTACAAGTGGTTGGATAACTGTTGACTCATCATTTTTAGCCCTAGTCTTGCTACTAAATTTGAATGCTCCATTCTAACTGACATTTACAGTAGTGATCACACTCAGGTGAAGCTTAAATTTTCTGACTTCTCGAAGTTAAATTTTCTGACTTCTTAAATTACCTTCTCGATCAGGTAATTATCGTCTTCCCAGGTGGATTTTGTACAAACCAAAATGGGAAAGTTTCAAAAATGAATTTATAATAACAATATTTCTATTAATGAAGCAGTACAGTCTTTTACGAAAGCACTCCTTACAGCAGCGGACAACAACGGTCCAGATATATCAACAAGACCACTATGTCCACCAATTCCGTGGTGGAACGACGAATGTAGTGAAACTCACCATTTACGTCATTAAGCGCTAGGGAAATTTAATCATAAACTTACTTGTGAAAACCTCGAGATGTATAAAATTCTACGAGCCAAAGGACGTTGAGTGTTTAGGTAGAATAGAAAGGTATCATGGGCTCAGTACATTGGCACAATATCAAGAACCACACCGATGTCAACGGTGTGCAAGATATTACGTTCTGTTTGTGGTCCTCTTTCCTCTGCTCCCTTATTGGTACTTAAGAAGGGGGATGGAGTTTTGACTACAAAAAATATTAAAATTGCTAATGTTTTAGGCTCATCGTTCGCTAGCTATCCTTTAACTACTGCTTATAGCGACACGTTTAATTTCTATAAGTTTGGGTATGTTTTTGGTAAAATGTATACTCTCTTGTAGCATGCATCAAAGTACGGCATATGACATGCACACTCACCAACAGGTTAAAATTACCAATAACATATGTGTAAGTCTATCCTATTTATTTATGTCACAAATTAATGAATTTCTCAAGTTTTTTAGGGTCCATAGGTAAAACCAAGGACCCTTATCATATCACGCAAGTCGCAACCTGTCTACACAGACAAACCGACAAATCCTATATATTTCCAATTTGGTATTTATATCTTTGTATTGTCCCACATATACAAAAAATATAGCAGTAACGAAACAAAAAATTATCTTGGGGTAGGGAGAAAAACTATAAAGCTAAAAAAAATTTTTTTTTAATATTATGTGTGGAGTATAATTAAAAATAAAAGTTATTCTGATTACGAAAATATGTTTATTTGACAAAGAAATTAATATGATGGGGTCAGGCTGCTTGAAAGACTTCAACTTTATAACAATAACTGTCCCTATATGACTACACATAACATACCTGTTATGTGGTTTTAACACACCCTTGACACTTTAATTTAATTCAAACAATAAGCTCGTAATTTATAAAAATACTTATGTTTCAATGTGTAAATATTGGCTGCTTTACTAACCTATATTTCAAGAACGTATTTTGCAATAGGTTAAATCATGTAACGTTCAAAATTTTGATATCTTGGTAGGCAGATAAGATATCATTTTTTTGATATCAGGATTTTGAAGGCAGAAAAATAATTTCCACCTAGGGCAACAATAGTCAAAATCCATCCTTGATGTTAATGATGAAGCACCGAAATAATATGTCTTAGTTTATTCCTAAACTTTTCAATTTAAAGTTATTATAACCAATGATAACCCTCAAAACAGATTATAACTAAAGAGGATACCTAATTTGTCCACATAATTTAAAACATTTTGAAATATAAGAACCTTTTAAAACTTACTTTTTATCATCCTATTATGAAAGTATGTTATGTTGTATAAGAGGATTTTTTTTTTAAATTTTTAAATATTGTTTTCCTAAATATTTTCTTAAAACTCAGCATAATAATAATAATAATGGTTTCCATATTCTTTGGCCATATTATAGAGTTGCAGTAAGGAGGACAACTTGATGGTTTATTTTGGAAGCAATCCCAATAAAATATTGTGTTTTAATATTTTTAGAACTCTCTAAAAGAAAGCTTTCATTTAATATTTCATTTAAAAAATGTTAATTTAAAAAAAGTTGTTTTTCAACTCTTGAAATTCCTTCCCCAACTTCAAAAGAATCGATCGAAAGAGAAAGATGTGATCTACAGAACAGTCTTATGGTCGATCTGCTTAACAGAAAAATAGATTTGTGAACATCTGAGAAAGAATGGCGTCATTTCTGTTTACAACCACACAGTTCAAATCTTTGATATTACGAATAAAAATATGCAAACTTTAGCAATTTTTAAAATATTATTTATAACGTTTTGTGTTGTTTTTTTTTGCATGATTATGCATCTACGGAACATTAGCTTTCCAACGGTATTTTATTTATTGCGATAGGACGATTGTAAGTGGGCAAAATGTTGAATTGCAAAATATGTGTTTTAAGGTCGATAAACTAAACCATGCATCACTAACCGACCCGCTACCAGGTCGATTAGAGGTTGGAGAGTTAACTCAGCATTATAATAATGGTTTCCATATTCTTTGGCCATATTATAGAGTTGCAGTAAAGAGGACAACTTGGTGGTTTATTCTGGAAGCAATCCCAATAAAATATTGTATTTTAATATTTTTAGAACTCTCTAAAAGAAAGCTTTCATTTAATATTTGATTTAAAAAATGTTGATTTAAAAAAAAAGTTGTTTTTCAACTCTTGCAATTCCCTCCCCAACATCAAAAAGTTTTAGAAGCAATATATATGATGTATGGGAAAATAACATATGTATGCCGTATGCACACTGAATTTAAAGTAAATAGAACAATTAATAATGTAAATTAGTTTATTTAGTTTTTAATGTATTGCTTAAAACATCCACAGAAGTATATATTGTCTGAACTTAGGACATACATAGATAATACTTCACAATACAGTACCTAACAACTTTGTACTAATTTTGTTTACATATTGTTGAAAGAGTAACTAGACAAATAACTAGTGTTTGATTTTGCCTATTTTCATGGCTTTGATTTCTTAGACAGCTTTGTTCATTGTATTTACAATTTTCAATTATAATTTTGATGTTATGTTTTTTTTAAGGAACAGTTGTACTCTTTAAATTTGTTTTAGCTTTTAAATTTTGCTGTTCAGCTCTAAATCTCGAAAATAACTGTTCTCAATTAATCGATCAGAAATAATAAAAGAAATGGATCAGTTAAATTTATCAGCTCAGTGACACTTTTACCCATTGTTTGATGTTTACCTATTCCTGTTATTACAAATATTAATTTAGGTGGATGATTTTTAATTCAAAATAAAGTTTAAAAATTCTTCTTCATAGAACATACAGTAACAAATGGGAAATCTGATTCAGTTCAGTTGTTACAAGGCAAAATACTATTTTGTCAATTTACATGTGAAGACGTAGAAAATGGTGGAGGAGGTGTTTCATTGTGAATATTTATTTAACATTTTGGTTGTGGTTGTTTTAGTGTAGTAGTTGTTTGTATATAGTTTTTTTCAATTAAATATATAACGGTACGAACTCGTTGACGAAGTAAAGATATTTGAGGACAAACAACTTATGTATCAAAAATCAAATCTGATATTTATTTCTAAAGTGACATTAACTTCTCCATCCAATGTTTAGGTTGTTGAAGTGCAGTATATAAGAAAATCAAGGTGGGTTTTACTATTCATAAAAGTAAACCCATATAATATACCGGTATTATATATTTCCTTATTCAGAATAAAATTTCACGTTTATTGTACATCTAATAGAAAAAATGACAAAAGAATTTTAAGTGATATGGTACATTAAATTAAAATCAAAATATTTTGGAAAGAGAAACCAATCAAACTTTTTCCCCCTCCAGGCCATCTTGAGTTCAAAAATGTGTCACATGACACAGTTACCATTTTAAATCTTTTTTATTTCACGACAGAGAAAGGTATTGGCAGTTAAATGGTTATTAAACAGGTTGTGATATTTTTTTAGAATAAAAATGTAGTTCAGATTTATTGATTAGTTTCATGATGGAAGCCAAAATTAAAAAGTGAAAGCTAGTGTAATAAAAAACTAATAAAAAATTTAAATTTTAAATAGTTCTTCAGATATCTGTAGTATTCTATACCTATCTCCTACATAAGTGAACAAATATGTAAACAATTTAAGTGGCCATTCATTGAATTTAAATTTTAAGGATACGTAAAAATATAATGATTGAAAAAATATGACCCAAATTCTGTTAAAAAGATTGACTTGAATTAATCTAATATACATAATATATTAAATATCTGCAGATACCCATAATTAAATGATTAACTAGGTAGGATATATTAAGACTTCAGTGTTACAGATTTTTTAAAACTACATATTAATAATATTTAATACAGTTATAAATATATTATCCTGATGGGTTAGAGCGCGTACAAGGCCTTGACTGTATATAGTCGGGTAATGTGTGGTCAACATAATAAGATCCCTTCCCCATAATTCTAGCATAATTCATTATCAATCACGCCTTCTAACATTTACTCACAATGCTGTGTCAATACTGTTTCTTTTTGAGCCATCACAGGATTAAATATAGAACTAATTCTGAGAGTGTAAAATATTGATGTTAACATTTTCATACAACTATCCTTTTTGGGTCCTCAAACCTAAAAGCTAGTTTTATTAAATTTCTGATTGTATGATTGTATGTACAAATGTTTCTGCATATGTTCGAATGTAAGTTCGTCAGCACTAATAGCTCATTGTGTTAAAAATGTTTAAACGATTCATTTTTTTCGCAATAGATTACTAAATAATAATTATGCAGATAAAAATGTATTCAATGTAAAGATAAAGAACTTAATTATTTTAAGGGTAAATGATTCAACTACTTGTACAATAATTTTATTTTTAACTAACATAAATTTTATTTATTCTACAACTACTTGATTAAAAAAGTAGTCTACAGAATGTATGGAAAATAGTGAAACAAAATTCAATATCATTTGTACTTCAATTAATTCACATTAGTTAAGCCTTAATTGATACAAATAATTATGTACCATGTTCTTGCTTTTCACAGCCAAATTTCAATACAATATGTGAAAAAATTAAACACCATAAAATTAAAGTAAAAAATCTTCTAAACTTATAACAAAATATATTATAAATGGAAAAGTAATGTTATAGTAATATAATATACAGAATGTTTCATGAAGAAACGGAAAGAAATCAGGACAAGTTCTACTGGTGAAAATAATGAAAAAAATGCATTTGAACGTAGTTCTGGAAACACTTTGTTTTCCATCTGTCGGCCATTTTATGTTTTAAAAAATTAATGATAACTTTTGAAATTAGTAAGATTATGAGTTAAATTTTGTATGTGTATTGCTTACTATTTTGTATCAGTATAACAAGATCCAAAACTTTACAATGTAAATTGTAAATGTTAAAAATGTGACAAAGAAAATGGGTTTTTTTTTAATTTTTCTGTACCTTGAAAAATAATTACTTTTTTTTTTTTTTTCGTTTTAGGTTTTTTGATGATAACTTAATTATTTTTTAAGGTACAGACAATGTTTTAAAAACAATTTGTTTCTTAAAAAATTTTCATAAAATTTACTGTTTCCGAGATATTTGATTTTTTTTTAATGTCAACGGTCACCATTTTGAACATTTACATTTTGGTATACTGATACAAAATAGTATAAACAATGTGCAAACCAAATTTAAACTCATACATTTCAATTGTTATCTTTTTTTTTAAAAAAAAACACAAAATGGCCAACAGATGGAAAACAAAGCATTTCCGGACCTATGTTCACATGAACTTTTTTCATTATTTTCACCAGTAGAACGCATCCTGAAATTCGTTCGGTTTCTTCGTAAAACACCCAGTATACAGTATAGGGTCACAACTGTCACCATTTTGTCCAACATCTATTAAAACAGGTTTAAGGAACATTAACAAACTAATCTTAATATTTAAAAAAATTGCTAATGCGATTTCCTTTTTGTTCAACAAAATATACAATAATTTTTTTATTTAGTTAATAATATAAAAGTTCAGACTACACATTTTCTTGTTATGCTGATGGTTAAAATATAACATATTACAAAAACCATGTTACTCCTTTACCTAAGCTGCAAGACTGTGAAAAATATTATCAAGGTATATGTTTAAAATATATGTAAAATATAACACTTTAATTAAAACTTAACATAATGAAATCAATAGTAGTATTAATGACAGGTTTAATTTAAAATATAGTCGTCTGATTTGTCCTATCAAAACAAGGAAACATATAATTGTTTAGTAAACAGGGTTATATCGAAAAAGACTATCCAATATATACATGGATCAATTTATTTAAATAAATTACATTAAATAGATTAGATAATGTTTCTAGATGAACTATAAGTTACCGTGTATGGAAATATTAGAAATAGTATTATAAATCCAGAGAAAATAAAGTGTAGCCATGAACCCGGGTGATAACAAACTACTATTTATTCAGAAGATTTCTTCCTTGTTTTAAAGTGTTATTTATTACACATTAAACTTTGTTCATTGCATAAAGATAAATATTTTTCTGCTAACAAACGTAGATTATTCACTCACAAGACAAAATGTGACTGTAACAAAGCCTAGTCTATTATTATAGCCTCATTTTTTTGTGAGCCAAGTACTTTACATTTAAAATCTACAATCCATATTAGATAGCGTGAACGATATGGCCAAGAAACACTATCATAAACATCATCTGTTAGTTATACTAATATAAATCAAAGCAAATCAAAATATTAAATGGTGTGTGAAAGACCTTATATTATGCCATATGATAAAAATAAACAAAACTAACTTAAACCTGATTTATTCATAACAGAACTATAAATATTCTGTTAGGCTATATATTTCTACATACTTATATCCTACAACTACACTTTAACCACTGTGTATTTTAACAAATGTTGGACAAACTAGCCATTACACTTTTAACATATTAGAGAGGATGTAACTAAATCATACACAGAATACATGAAAAATAATATACCAAAAAAACTTATATTTAAATGGAATATCATGTAGGTAACTCAGTCTTTTGTACTTTGTAGCTTGGTTTGTAGTTTATTTTTATTCCTTGTCACTTATATTCCAGATGTCATCCCTGATGCTAGTCTGTATACAAAACAAAAAATAAAATTACACCCTTACATCCATCTATTGACATCCCTAAACATACAAATAGTAAAAATTAGTAAACAGAATTAATAAAAATGACTGCCTGATTACTACATTATGACCAATATACACACGTTTACTATAATATAAACAACATTGGTTACTGCAAATAACATTTAAATGTTTTACATAAAAAAGTGGAATTTGAATAATGTCTGGTTCTTGTCCCTTCAAACCAAATGGATTAACCAATTTTTCTCAAATTGTGTATGTTGGTAAAATATCCAGATATGTTTATTTCTACTATAAATTAAAGTTTTTTAGAATACGTAAATATCAATTTTCTCAAAATTGTTCAACAAACCAATAATACAATTTTCTAAGACTCAACAAACTTTTTAAAATACGGTTTGAGAGTAGTTGGTAAAAATAGTTGAGTACAATAATTTACTTAGATATATTACGTATTATAATAAATGTTATGTAACTATGAACAGTATAGCAAAAACTGAACACAAGATCTCACAAAAATTACGCTTACTTAGACAAAGATGCTATCTGTCAGCCAAAGGATTACTAAAAAATAACCATCATATGCTGGATAATACCATCAAAAAAGCTGAACTTAACCTGAATGGGAAATAATCGAATCGACCGACAAGAGCGAAATATGGGAACCATAGGGAGTGCCAGCATGAGGGTTGTTTTCACAAGTAAGGAAGGGAGCATAGGAAAATTAAATTCTGGGGAAATCCAAGGGAAAAACCAATGACATTCATTAGGGAAATTGAAGCTTTGCAAGAAGAGGCGAATCCTTTCATGGAGGAGAGTGCAAAATTTAGTATGATGGAAAGATGTCTAAATGGATGGTGGTCAGTGGTTAAAAAAGGGACCACAGATTATACCGGTTTTAAAAACAAGTTTTTGAACCATTATTGCTTATTACAAACAAAAAAGGTGTAAGAAAACAAATAGAATACGGCCGATATCACGAGAACGGACCGATGAACCGGACAGACTATTTTTGTAAATTAATAAATTTACCTGAGATTTAGAACCACCTATACCAGAACAATTTTTAATTTTCTCCATTTTCCCACATTTTAAGGATGGTGTACAATTAGCCGTCATGGAAAAGCCAAGTGAAAATGTGCATGAAGCAATCATGTTTTTAAGAAGAATAGATCTAATAAAATAAAATCAAAGGGTAGCACAAAACCAGACCCAGAACCCGGAATTAGAGCAAAATCCATCACCCCAACAACCAAACCCTAACCTAAGATCCTATGGTCAACCCCAATACTCACCTAGAATCCCACACCTACGACCGACATCTAACCTTCCTCCCAAAGTGGGCTCAAAAAATTTTAAAATGACGTCTTGGTCAGGAACGCAAAAATGGAGATCAAGGCTGAGGATAAAATTAGGAAACATCAATGGATAAATGTAAATAAGCAAAAGAAAAGTTTTAAAATCTATAATGAGAAGTTGCTTCGACAAATGAGAAGTTCCAAAATCTTTAATTCTATAAAAGCAGGTGGGTTAAACAGGGACGAATTTGAAACTAAAAATAATGGGAAAGAAATAATAATAACTAAAGAAATTAATCAAAAATTAAAGATAATTGAAATAAGGGGAATTCATTTTGATTTAAGGGAAGATTTACAAGAAGATCCGGAAGTTGATATCACACAGAAAAGAAAGCTAGGGGATATTCCCAAAAATTAAATTAAAATAAAGGGTTATAAGAGAGGGGAGACAAAGTTTTTTAATTATCTGTCACGGGGTAGAGATAGCTTCGACAATGAAGGGAAAAAATCAGAATATAAGTAGGCAAACAATGCTCCCGATAGAAATAAAAGGTGAAATATTTAATTTAAAATTCCTGGTAGTAAAAGAATAGTAGGGTGTGACATATTGTATGAATTAAATATACAAATTTTTACGGATGAAAAGATTTTAAGAATAAGGAAAACTAATAAGAAAGAAATAATAGTTGATTTTGAAAAAAAAAAACAAAGAATGAGGAAAAATTAATTAAGGGTAAAACAATACCAAATAGCTCAATTTATTCAAAAAAAAAATAATAAGAATTCAGGAAGAGGAGGTTTCAAAGAGTTACCAGGACCAATTAGGTAGGCAGAACCCTAGTCTTGGTTGTGTGGTCGGAGCAACAGAATTTCCAGCATTCACATCTGGAGTAAATAATAACCAGCCATCAACAAGTGAAGCTATGTTAGGGAAAATACCGGACATGACTATACCAATTGTGACAACACAAAATGAGACCATTGAACCGATTTTGATGAAACTGAAAATAGAAGATGAAAAAAAGGAAACAAAAGAAGAAAAATTTAAGGGGATTATGGAGGAAGAGGTGTGTAAATGGAGAGGGGGAAAACAAGAGGTTGCAAGGAAGAAAGGCGAAAGTAAATAGGAAATTTAGTGGATGTTGGAGTATGATCTCGTTGAAAAATCTCAAACACCATATATTAACATAATAGTCACAGTAGTCAAGCCTGATAATACAATTAGTTATTTATGGACGCTCGTAAGCTTAACAAAATTATTGTACCATACTACAAGAGTTCGCCGCCGATTGAAGATATTTTACGTAAAGGAAGAAGAAACAAAAAGTTCATAAGCAAGATAGACTTAACTATAAGCTTTTGGCAAATTCTTTAAGTAAAGAATTAAGAAAATTGATGGGGTTCCTTTTCGAAAATAAAACCTACAACTTCAAGGTAGTGCCGTTTGGACTCCAAAATTCTCTCTCTGCGCTCATCATGACAATGTATTTAATGCTTGGCAAAGAGGGTGAGAAGTTACATAAGTTACGTAGATGATCTATTGTGTATCTCAGAGACATTCGAAGAGCATTTCCAACATCTAGAAACAATTTTTGAAAAATTTAAAGCATTAGCCCTAATAATCAACCCTAAAAAGACCCCTAAAAAGAAGAGGTGAAGTTCTTAGGCTACATTTTTTCACCTAAAGGGATAGGAACAGATCCTGAGAAGTTGACAACTATCAGTAAGTTTCCGGAATGTAAAACAGCTGCAGTCTTTTCTGGGTTACGTCAACTACTATTCACGATTCACAGCTAAAAGTACGCTGAAGCAAAATGACCATTACACCGATTGCTGCAAAAGGGGCAGAAGTGGACATGGAATGAGCAAATGCAGAAGGCATTCGAAAATGACAAGGAACTGATAACGAAGCGGAAAAGAAAATGAAGCGGTAGTGATAGCACACCCAGAGGCAGGAAAAGAGACCTTTCTGCAAACGGACGCAAGCACTGGGGTTATAGCGAGTCAATTATAATATAAATTATACCAGCATGATAACTAATGGTAAACTCTAGGTGATGGGATTCACCAGTCAAATCCTGAAGAAATATGAAAAGTCCTACATCATATGTGAATTAGAGCTACTCGCTATCATTCAGGGTTTGAAGAATAGAAGAAGTTTAGACCATTTGTAGTGGGAGCGCGGCTCACAATAATCACCGACAATAGAGCATTGAAATTTTTAACTACATGCAAATTCGCGAACAGTAGAATGACTAAATGGATCTTGGCTATTCAGGAATACCAACCAAAGGGTTGTTGTTGGCATTGTTCAAGGAAGGACAAACTTAGAAATTACAAGGTTGTTGTCTTTTATTTTATTTTATATTTCTTTAAAAAAAGTAACTTCGTTTTTAAAATATCGCTTATTAAGAAGACTCTTTACAGTATCGCAGATTATATCTGAACATAAATATTTAATATTAACATCTAATTTATTTATGGATTCAATACCAACAGAAAGAGTTTCAAAATTACTATTCTTTAGGAAAGATTTGGGATTGTTTGTAAGACCTCTGTTAAGAATGTTCATTTCTTTGAGATCAAAACTAATATTAGATGACTTTGACTCTATTATAGAATTGGTGCTAAGAAAACATATTGGCATTTCGCTTATTGTGAGAATTGCTTATATCTTTTAAACTATTAAGTTTTTTAATTTGTCTGTTAACCCTTTCCGGTCCACCGGCGCACCGGGTGCGCCGTCGGTAAAATGCCGTTCCAGTCCACTAGCGCACTGGGTGCGCCATTCATATTACTGGTTTTGCAATATAGGTAACACGTTTGTAATATTTTTAAACTACACTAATAAGTTCCTTAGAGATCTTTAGATCGTATTATTTGAATAAAATTCCGTTTTAATACAATTTATTATCGTTTTTGAACGTTAAAAAAGTACGTTCGCAACCCTATATGTTTTGTTACACTGTTTAGTTGTGTTACTTACATTATGCGAAGTTTGACGGAAAAATATATATTTATCCACGTTTTCTACAAGAGTGTTTATGATAATTTCGTAATATTATATACATTAAATTTTAAAAGAATTTTTTACTAATAAAAAATATAATATATCTTTTGTTTTTAGTTGGGTTTATGAATTCGGCAGGTAGAGCCCACGAAGAGTCATAGTTTTGTAATCTGATAGTTCTGTTGTTGACAATGAGCCAATCTTTATCCGAGAATTTTGACATCAGGAATGTGTCCCGGCCTCTTACTAACCGGTTTGTTTACTCATCCCGCCATTCAACCGCCCCTCCCCACACAATCGACTCGCCGCCTGTCAAAGCGCCCCATTGTTCCATCACGCCACTGGCTCACTGACCCGAGCGTACATAAATATATTTTTATTTATAGATTTTGATATATTTGCAAAGTATCTTACATGTATAAGTAAAATAAATGAGAAAAAAAAATTATAAATTCTTTTTTGTGTAAAACTTTTGTTATAAAATAAAAAAATTAGAAACTATAAAAAGTTTTTTTTGTTTATGAGCAACATAAAAAATATTTTTAAAAAATAAACAAAAGTATAGTTATGAAAATATTATACTATATGTAATTGTGAGAATTACAAGGGTAAAAACATGGATATAGGAGGCATATTATGTATTTTATAGCAAAAATTCAAATATACTACAAAATGGCTGAAAAAAATAGTGGACCAGAGCGGGCAGCAGGTGGCAAAGATAAGTACTCTATTGCACTTCAGTTTTATGTTCCTTGTGTATGTATATTATATAGTTATCAAAACTTGTTAAATATCAGTTGCCTGAAGATGCCGCAAGGCGAAACAATTGTAGCATATTTATGTTATTAAATTTTGAAACTTTAGCTTTATTGCTTTATTGAATGCTATTAAAACTTTAAGTTCAAGATTAAAGAGACTTGTGATGAAATTAATAGATTATGTCTTTGTAATAAAACATAAATCAGACAGCATTATGAGAGTTCTAGAGAGCCTGAGCCGATATAAAGATGACAAACCAATAGTAATCCCAAATATTAATGAAGAAATTCATATAAATAATATTATGATAGTTAACATAGAAACTTTACAATTAGAAGAAGAATATCTATTTAATATTAGTAGACAAACAATAGTAGAGCCAATAAATGCTGACCAAGACACAACTCCAAGCCTTAAGGTTATATAACTGGAATGACAACATACTCTACTACAAACAATTTACTAATGGGCAAACTCAACAACTTTTGGCTGTACCAAAATCACTAGTGGAAAACGTTTTACAACAATACCACTATTCTCTTACAGTGAGTGGACATGCAGGAATAGCTCTAAATACTACTGGAACACACTGACAATAGGTGTTATAAAATATATTAAATCATGTCATAGATGTCAAAAACTTCCAGACAAAAAACCAAAAGGATTTTTATAACCAATAATACCATATGTAAAAACCATTCACGAAACTAACTTTAGATTATTTAGGAACACTGTCTAAATCAAACAAAAAAATATATATCCTAGTAGCTACATATAACATGACAAAATTTGCAATATTAAAAACAACAGAAAAAGGTGACAAACTACAGCAAAATTCATACTAAATAACATACTACCCAAATATGATATGCCAGCTAACATACAAATGGACAGAGGAACACATTTTGTAGCCAAATCCAAACAAAGCTTGAAGGATAACATAACCAACTTCTACAGCCTACAGACTGCAAAGTCAGGGTAAATATGTTGTGTTGCTACCTCAATGAAAAACAAAATTATTGGAATAAATATATAAAAGTAGTGACTTTAGCATACAATTCAGTGAAACATGCTTCCACGGGATACTCACCATTTTATTTATTACATGGGTTTGAGCCTAACCAACCCATAGACTTAACATTACTTCCAAACATACCAGACCGTGGTACATTAATAGCGCTAAAAATAATTCATAAGGTGAGAAAAAACATACAACTTTTAGAATGGATACAAAACAAACAATGCAAAATGCTATAGAAACACACAGGAAATGGAATTTTGTGTAGGATACCTAGTGTTGGTAAAGGATCGCAAAAAACCAAACAAATTGTTACAAGAATACTCAGATCCTATAAAAAAACAAAATATATCACACTCCTCAACTATGAAATAGAGATGTACCAATACGGAAGGTTAAAACCAGACAATATACATGTGGCAATGATAAAAATATATAATAGTTTAATCAACATAAGTCAAACAACCAAAAGGAAACACCTTTGAACCAGTCACCCTCCCCCAAAAATGGATATACATCCCTAGGACATTTGAGTATTGAGGATCGAGAATCTACGAGAGTTATAGGAAGGGTACGGAAACTTTACATACAAAGGAACTTGTAATTATTCAGAGTCAAGTCATTATAATCAAATCTAACAGTTGCAATGGTTAGTCATTCTGGATTCTTAGTCATTAAGAAGATTAAAATATTTATAATTAGTATATAAGAGAACTAAGAGAAATAGTTAAGTTGTATTAAATAATAAATAACCATTAATTAGATAACTAAACCACTGATTTATATAGTTTAAAGTGAAAGAACCTAGGCGGGAACCTGATTTCTAATAATAATCTAATCTACTTGCATTTCAACATTGCAGAGTAATTCAACTTGTTTAGGCCAATCTCCTTGCTTAATTTCACATTAAAGCTTTATTTTAAAAGCTTGCTATCTCAAATGATGAAAAAGCATATTCTAAACAGTTGTTTTAGAAATTCCCAAGTTCGAAACTGCATTGAGAGATAGACGGTTTTTAGGGCTACACAACCTTGACTGTTTCAAACACTCCATCTTATCCATGCGATGTGCGTGTTTGGCCAAGGGTTTACTTGATACCCTCATTTCCAGTTTCTTTAAACTGATTATACCAATAAATAATGATCTTGTCAATGTAAATTTTGTCTGCAAGTATGGGAAAATGAAGTTGTACTGTAACCACTGATTTAAATTTACCAAACCATAAAACATATTGAGCATCCTGTTGCATAATTCCATTACTAAATTGACTACTGCCGAAGTATGAATGACAAATTACGACAGCAGAATAGCTATGCAGCGCTTTCAACGTAATCACAATGACGAATAATAAAACTCCCAAAGTTTATAAACAGTTTATCATGAAAATCAAGACGATTGATTGATTATTAACCATGTAACTGAAATAACTAACACTTTTTAGGATGTTAGCCCATATTTTTTTAAATTATATATATATATATATATATATATATATATATATATACTGGTTAGAAGACTATACTAAAAGGTAGTATAAGAAACACACATACAGAAACAATTTCCTACAAATATATTTATGTTATTAATAATTTTTAACTTACGCTTAACTCTTCTTCATCCAAAGTGCTAGTAAGTATTTCTGTGTCTTTTCCACGTTCTGAAAAATATAAAAGAAATGTCACAAGATTTAGTTATGCGATAAAGGTTCGATTTTCATTACTGTGTTTTAATAACCACTCAATTAAAAATCATAAAATGTTATAGCCCACAAAAATTACAATCATATTTTAGTTTTTTTAAACACAATGGAACAGCACATCCTTAACATAAATTATTATATATTATAATTAAATTTAACTCGAACTTACCTAATGCTTCTGTCAATTGATTCAAACTAATCAGGTACGACTTTACAAAATGTTCATTAGTCAAATGAGGAAAATATTCTGTCACAAGATCTTTCCTATTTACAACAACAAAATACAATATGTAGTCAATTCAACAGAATTTCAATAACTTGATAATTATAATAGTCCATAACAAAATGATTTACAAAGTAGACTAATTTTAATATATCAGTATACTGTAGAACAAAAACTCAAACACAAGATCTCACAAAAACTACGTTTATTCAATCAAACGCGTTTCAACAACAAAGTCGCCATCCTCAGTGATATATGAGCTACAATAAAAGTTTTGATCTCACAAAAAGTTTTGATCTCACAAAAAATTTTGTGAGATCTTGTGTTCGAGATTTTGTGCTACATAATATTATCTTACAAGTCAAGCCCAATATTTATTTATATCAGTATACTGATAAATATTCATAACTGATAGAAAAAGATGTCTAGACAAAATAATACATTTTTAATACAATTATATTCTGTAGAAAGTACACAGTTGGTATTAATTTTGTTAGATCGAAAATGTCTATTTCCTATCAGAACTACTTCTTCTTCCAAGCTGCTTCGTCTATTTAATCTTAAAAGAAGGAAACAGTTAATAATGTTATAGTTATAAGGCAAGTTTATGAATGAAGCTTAGTAGTAGTGTCACTTATGTTTTTGGTTCAAATAGTGAAGTTCTATCTCAAAAAAATTTAGTCATTGACAGTCTTTTATTTAATTCACATGTGAACTACTGTAGATATTTTTACATCTCACAGGTAATATATCTACCATCTACCATTTTTCACATTTTATTAACTGATTCATGGTGCAAACTTTATTTTATTTTGTATAACTAGTCGATTCAAATAAATAATCATACACATTTCCAATTTTTTTTTTTTTTTTAGCTTTTTTTAGCTAATATATATATATATATATTATGTTCTCTTACAAGCGTCAAATTAATTTTGTCACAAAATTTTGTTCATACAGTAATTTCATTACTTAGCACTGTAAGTCAATCGTGTTGAAATTATATTTTTATGCACTAACCCTATGTTCGGGCGTCTTTTGTAAGTTAAGCTTACTTAAATACTTTGTTTTTTAATTAAATTAAGTGACTTTGGTTTGCAAGTCTGCGTTCTTACAAACTTAACATTAAATTTATTACTATTTCGCCTGAAGGGCAAGGTATCATTCTCAATCGTACTTAACAGTTACTCCTACAACATGGCACATGGTTTTCACAATAAAGTTAGCCAGACATATTTAGTAAAACAGAAATCTCCCTTTTATTTTATAAAAGAACAAAAGCATAATCAAATATATATACATATATATATATATATATATATATATATATATATATCCTTAAATAAACATTTTAGTTCAAACCCTATCGTGTGATAGCATAAAGACATGAATTACATTCTAATTAAAAGTTCTGAATGTCTTTTCAACAAAAAGAAAGAAATTGTTTTCTAATGATTACTCATTTAATACTTGTTCATGACAATCACTTTACTCACGAATGTCAATCCATACAATACTCGCCTCCTTCAAAAATCACATTTACTTAAAGTCCACCATTTTTTCGTGATAGTTGAGTCTGTCCAGCCATCCTACAACGTGACTATTTCATTCTGTTTCCTAACAAAGACTTTTTGATTACATTGTAACGAAGACTGCTTGCTCCAACCGCTGAACTAAGACTGAGAAAGCCACGCTTCTAGAAGACGCTTGGCAAAGCTAACGCTGAGGCTTCTGGGAAATCTCTCGTTTTCCGTTTCATGGGGTTCGGCTTTCGAATTGCTTACACCTTACGCTACATTAACTTAGAAGGTTACAAGTCCATATGACTTCACGCGCACAGTTTAAAATTATATTTTAACTTGTAATGTTTTACACTGTCTATTAGTAATCATTTGGCTATTCTTATGTTGAAATGAGGATTGTTCAATTACACTTTACAATTACTTATTTCTATTATACAATGCTTACCGTATTATTTCTATTATTAGTATCTTTATTATTAATTGAATGTTTAATTATTTTTTATTAATTACTGGTTGGAGGTTGTCCCATGCTTACAGCACTCCAATTGTTCGCATTATTCAGGGACCAAATAAATAACATTGTATAAGATACAATGAAAGTGCGTAGAGCAGCAAAACCAGTTTATAATTTTATAATAAAATTGTAAGTCGGTTCATAATAAAGAAAAACCATTGTCTTTTATATCCACCACAGTAATTTTAATTTCTTATACCATGCACAGATAATAACCACCTGTTTGTTTTTTGTCCTACATTAGTTTTAAGTAATGGTATCGTAAACATAATTATATTTAAATACACACTATATTATAATACAGTGGAATTAAAAGACTGATAACCTAATCATAATATTAATATTGGAACTATTAATACTCTCTCTGACTAACACAGAATTTACTTCAGAATGACTCAAATTACATATAGCAAGAAATATTAGTGTAGCCTGATAGAATAGAACAAGATCAGCTGAGCAGTAGCATAAAGCAATGACTTACCACACTGCAATTAACCAGCTGCTGCCAAATGTCTAGTTTCTAGTCACATTTCTGAATCTTACTACGAAAAAAAATTCTCCGGATAATAGAATCCAACAATAAGATTTATTACAATATTTGTAAGTAGATCAAACTATACCAATTTATCAATGCAAATTAATTTCATCCTTGAAATGAAAGAAACAAGTTTATTACCCTTAAAAAGATTTTATTCTTTAAAAATTAATAAAAAGTGAACAGGTGGTTCTGAATATAGATTAATAAAGTAAATAGAAGCAGCAGCCACCTTGTTGGCATATTATACGATCAAATATTTTTTTACAAGTAATGCTTTCACTCTACAACTACTGCAATAATATTGTATTTATAATATACTGTTGACTTATAGTAAGAGCTTCAATACTTACAACTTAAATATATGCTCTGTTTTACGAATAAGAGGAACAAAAAACTCAAGAATATTAAAAAAAGGCTTATTCTGTAATAAGTAGACACATTCTAGTCCAATGATTTGCATTTTTTGTATTGCCTTCTCAAGACCACTATATTTTGGATGGAGACTTGTACAAATACCTTCAAGTATATTTTGAAGCATTGCCTGTGGACAAAATGCAAAACATAGCTCAATTACAATAGGCTGTAACAGAATAGTAATGAAATTTAATCTTAAACTGTCTCAAACAGTCATTAACTGTTCTTAATTATTATAAAAATAGTTAATTCACATTATGGCCGTTACTTTCATAAAAAAAGAAAGAATTAAATGGTACACAAGTAATGTACATGCTCACATACACTCACAAATAAATTGTAACAAAAAAAGAAAGAAAAAAATCTGTATGTACAATTGAATAAGTCATACCTGTTCAGAAATCGTTTCCCTTTTTTGACAGCTTTCTAACAACACTTCTAAAGCATAAATAATTGAGGTTACTGTAGACTGTATTGTAACTGCATTACGCAATAGAGCATGCAAAGGTTTGGTTAAAATGCTGTGGTATTCTGCGATCTACAAAAAAAAAAAGTAAAATCCAGTTCTTATTTATCCATTTGGAAATTAAGCAACAATATCACTTATTTTATTTTATTTACATTGAATATTAGAACAGTTAGTTACAATAACTATTGGTTCCACATTCACCTGTCAGTATGGAGCGCCAGTAACCAATGTATTACGTGTGTTATTTGAGGACAAGCTGCCTTACCTGCAACAGTCTCAATGTTATCCAATCAGGTGTAATGCAATGAAATGAAATAAATAAATTATGACAGTCACTGTGTTTTACGGGGGTGTTATTAGCCCCCGTAAAAACATTGACCCGAGGCTGTTTAGACAAAGCTGCTTATTTATATGCGCTTTATTATTGATTATTTATTTTTAATCGAGTTATTTGCCTAGTTATTATTGACTATTTATTTCATTGTGCTTTAATTCAATTTGAATACAGTTTTAAAATATATTTTATATGTGATGTTTTGATAGAACTGTTATTTTTTAAAAAAAAGACACTTGGTGACATACTCATAAATCAGTCTTGCGTCCAAGATTAGGGTCAAGATGTATTTAGATTATACAAAGAGATTAATGCATTTTTCAAAGACAGTATTATTTTAAACTACAGTCGAAAACACAATCTAAGGGTAATATTGTTTAAGTTATAGTAATTTTTTTAGATTTTGTTTTCTGTTTTCAATTTTGATTTTTTATTTTATAAGCAACACTGAGTTTTTAGAGTGAACCAAGTAATTAGTTGAGCAATAAAATAATTTAAATACAAATGCGATGGTAAAAATATGATTTAAACCGTGTACAAATCTATAAATCATTACAATCAAAATATCATAGGTTCAAATATAAAATTTTAATTTTTTAAAATTTTTATGGCCCGTGGAAAGGTTGAAATTATTCTGTGACAAGTGAATGTGGAACAAAGAATATAACTCTACCATGGACAAAACTATGCAGGAGAAAATAGTGTTTAGCCTTGTGCATGGAGGAGAGAGGGAAGGGAGTTCAAAGTGGGTTAAGATCAAGCATATACGTACTAATCCGAGTTTCAATAACAAACATAATATTATCTATTAATACAATACTATGGAGGGTTTCTAACATTTCTGGGGCAATTTTTAGTGGAAACGGAGAGTAATATCTCAATTTGTACTGGCTCTCAATATAAACAATAAACACATAATGAGTCCTATTGCAACTGGTTGTGTCTATTTTTTTAATTAATTTTTAATTTAAAAATATATATGTGCTACTATTATAGTTGGAATTTCAGACACTTTCACACAGAGGTTCAAGTAGAATAGGGAGGAAATAATAAAGGAGAGATGATGAGTAAATGATAAGGAAAAACAAGTCTACAACCGGTGTTATTGTTGAATTGTGGATAAATGTATGATTAAATAAAGTAAGCAATTAATAAACTCTTTATTGACCACTCTTATATTTTGTGTTAACCCTCCAAAACTCACAGGGTAGCATCTCTGAGGTTACCCATGCTGGATATATCTTTCTTCAAATAGACTTACAACAGAACCCTTCTCTTTTTATCTTTCATCTGGTCTACTCTTGACCACCTCTTGTTCTTTGCCGACCCTGAGGCTATTAGAGTATTCAAGGGCTTGGGGGTCATTATTTTTATATTCTATATCATTTTCTTTCTTCCGCTTTATTTCAAATCATGATAGAACGAAAATAGAAACAATGTTACGATGCAGGGGATTGGATCATCAGTACCGGCGACCGTCGGGCGTGAGAACGCGGGCTCTGGGTCGTCATCAGTCAGTTACCGCAATGCCTCGGGAATGGAACGATGCTTGGTTCACATGGCACGTAATGTAACAAGTAAAAAGGGAGACCCTTTCTCAGGGACTGCAAACGTTTAGAGGACGCCGCCATCTAGTCTTAGAACGAAGGAAACTAAAAAATTTGCCTTCCCATTTGCTGACCTAGCAAGATCACCAACATCTACTGAAAAAAAAAACTAAAGAAGCTTAACCAGCAGGTGTTCCAACCATGACTCTTAAACAGACCTCGATCATCGTCTCTCGTTGATGTGTTACCGATAAGCCATAAAATTATTGAATCCTACCTAGATCTTAACAGAGGTGTAACAATGGCCTCACAGGAGTATCTGCCGGATGAAAATCTACCTGCTGGTTCTTAGGTGATACCTCTTTCTTGACGAGTTCCTATATATCAAAGACATAAGCGAAAAAGAAATGGAAATTCTCCTCAACACCCTGAGCATATCCATTGGTTTAGCAATCTAACATTGGATTCACCTGAAATAGGTGACCCCAAAGTGCCTGGGCTAAAACCAGCAAAACCTCCTCCAATAATTCTCTATGGCATTGATGATGTCAATGAATTAACAAAACTAATAGAGACTGTCAGTGACAATAACCAATTTAGGTACAAGATTGTTAATAAAAACCTACTGCATATTCTTGTTAACACTACAGAGGAATACGAAAAGATAATCGATATAATCAGAATGAAAGGTTTAATCGGACATACAGTCTTAAGAAAGGAGACCAAGAGCTATCGAATTGTAATAAAAAATCTTCACTATTCCACTCCTCACAGTGCTATCATTGATGAGATTGAATCCACAGGTAACAGATTGAGAGGTGAAATCATAAATACCCGGTATGGACCTGATAAAAAACCAACATCTACATTCTTTACTAACATCGAACCATGTGTTAATAACAAGACAGTAAAGGACATAAAGCACATATTCCATCAACAGATTAAAATAGAAGATCCACATAAATCAAATAGGGGTGTCCATGCCTGGATTTTTTAATTCAAGCGGAGTCTTAGTAAATTGAGCCAAGCTTGAGCTTTTATTGAGCTCGAGCTTTTTACGAGCTTCTACCAAGCTCAAGGTTTTTCCAAGCTCAAGCTTTTTAATGAGCTTGAGCTTTTACCAAACTTGAGCTTTTTATGAACTTAAACTTTTTAACAAGCTCGAGCTTTTAATTAATGACCTCAAACTTTTCTCAAGCCTTTTAACGAGCTCAAGTTGTTATTGCTCAAGTTTTTTAAAGCTTCCAATAAATTTTAGTTCAAATAATAATCAGTATAATGTTGATCTTTTGATTTAGAATAGGCAATAGGGAATTCCCGCGTGTAGCACTCACTGTGTTAAAAAAGTGTTAACAGAATAACAAACAAACAGAACACAATTCTCACAAAAAATACGCCTATGTATCAGACGTGTTTCAACTACAAGGTCGTCCTCTTCAGTGATACACGAGCTACACCAATCAAACTATAACTCTATAACGCGGTCAGTTATAGTTTGACTGGTGTAGCTCGTGTATCACTGAAGAGGACGACCTTATCGTTGAAACACGTCTGATACTTAGGTGTATTTTTTGTGAGAATTGTGTTCTGTTTGTTTGTTATCCTGTATAATTTTTCTCATAAGTCAAGCTCAACATTTAATATAAAAGTGTTAACACAATGACTAGTATTAAGCCTAGTAGAAATGAGGTAGGAGAACTAGTTCCCCTTGAACAGGTGTTTGTATTAATTTGTTAATCAGGTCTCTATGGGCCTCAACAGACAAAACTTCCCATTTATACACGTTTTACAGTCTCCTGTAGTATGTAAGCATGGGACATTCTCCAACCAGTAAAAAATAAATTTATTAAGTTATTAAGGATTTAGTTATATATTTAATTAATTGAGAAGTTTGCATAGTACATAGAATAAAATGATTTAAATGACAATTACAAAAACATTGAACAAAAATATTTAAACCAAATAATGATAATTGAACGATTCAAATTAAGCGCCTGCCATGAATAAATGTAACACCCTCTAGGCTGTAATTGACACACGGCGCGGGTTGGGGTTAAACAATTTTGCCGTAGCCACTTTGAACGGAAAAGTACGAAATTCTAAGAATCACAATGCAACCTAGGAAAAGTCAGTCGAGCGTTCCGTTCCAAAACTTTCCAACTTAGCGTTCCTTAGAGAGTAGACGCATATTCTGAACGCTCTGCGTTCAAACAATTATGGAGCGTTTTAAAAGTATAAGTAATTAAAAATTTTACACAGTGAAGTTCTTTTTAAAAAGGGTGTTGTATTAATTAGTATATTTGGACACAACATGTGAGTAGAAAATACTGTAACCTATGCACATTAATAAAATAATATGTAAGTGTTTGAACTTTGGACTGTGAATCAGATTCCTAGTATGTAAGCTTCATATGTAAATTTAGAAAACATTTTTATTGTAATAATAACATGTCTATCCTAGTATATAAGTGATTTGATGTTAGATAAGATTTTTTATTTATTTTTAATTATAAACCATGCAAATTCTTGTCATAAAGGAAAGATTTTCATTGACAAATATGAGTGAGTAAATTCTCATTGAGTATATCCTTCCATTCACGTGTCACAGTAGTCTGCTTGGTGAGTACAGATTGGAGCCTGAACCTTAAATTTCCTTCTTTTAGTAATAAACTCATTGTACAAAAGAGGTAGTTGTTTTAGAAACAGAATTAACATAATTAATTAAATCAAAAACAAATTTACATTCTCTAGTGTTGTAAGATGGCGTCCAAACACAAAATGGACGTCTATCGTACAAGGTCAAATGGACATTCTCTTTTTACATAATTGATAATTAATACTTGATAATCCAAAATCAAATAAAACTCATAAATTAAAGCAAGTAACTAATAAGAAGGAGAAAGTACGGTTTACATCTGACTTGAATAATAGTACAATTAATTCTTGTATGATTGTTTGATCATTATTTATTTGTAAAAAAAAAAACTAGCAAAATTACTCATATCAATATTTTGCTTTAATGTCTTATACTTAATAAAAATCAGTGCCCATAGCTTTGGGTAATGTAACTGTTTTTACAAAAGCTATAATTATCACCAGTTGAAATAAATACCTCCAAAAATTATGGGAACATCAGACACAGAACTACCTGGAGCTTAAGATTAAACTCTCCCTTATCATACTAATTTTTTTTTCTTACAAGTTAAATAAACAATGCAGACATGCAGACCTTTGGAAGGAGAGAGATCAAAAGTTGACAAGAAATAGATATGCTTCATTTATCCTGTTGCTTTCAACATGTGTCAAATAAAACAGAAGAAAGAAAATACAGTTTGTTTTTGTTGTATATTAGCTAAAGTCAAACATTGGATTAAGATGTGATTTAAAAAAAAAAATATATATATATATATATATATATATATATATATATATATATATATATGTACCATACTTATAATGAAGAAATCAAAAATTCAAAAAGTAGACCACATTCTATATTTAATTACCTTACAAAAATTAAGTATAATTGAAGCAAGTTTCTACGGAATTTGGTAAATATTTTGGTAAAATTTATCTCTGAAGAAAAGCAAATTATACTAAAACAATGAAATTTGTAATCACTCCTGCAAAGCAGTATTATTTACAAAGAAAGTTACAAGTATTTTAGGCAATTTAAAAAAAAAACTATTCTACATATCTTATTTCTTAATAATAAAATAAGTTTTCAACGTGGAACTAACTTTTTCACTGAAAAATGTATTTGCACGATAACGATAGGTCTGGCCAGGTGGCTATATATAATCAAAACGTTACATAACCCCACCCGAAATTTTGAAAAAAAAAAGAAGAAATTGTACCAACAGCATGTGGTGTTCTCAAGCGGTCACCCATTCAAGTACTAAATAAGCCCAATGTTGCTCAACTTCCGTGATTTATAAATGCATTGAATTCTGTAGTTTTGAAATTGTGCTTTTTCAGTAAAAAAGTTACCTCCGCGTTGAAAACGTATTTTAAGAAATAAGGTATGTAGAACATGATTTTTTTTTTTTTTTTAATGCCAAAAATACCTGCAGAGCTTTTAATTAGATTCAATAGTTTTAACAGAATAATATACTCTACAGTAAACATAAATGTAGTTTGATATGTTCCATTTTCTTTACATGTACCTATTCTAACTGGTAGCTTTATCAATACATAGAGAAAAGTTCTAATTTCGACTTACTTATTTTTATTTTTCATAAATTTGTAGTATTCAAAAAGTATTACGCACTACTTTATAGTACAATGCAACTAATGAATAACAGTTCTTAGTTAATATAATATTAAACACAAAACTGGAGAATTGGCAATTATTTTACAATCAGAAATAATTAAGAATTATCAAACCGGAAACAAAACGTTTTGACTTTTGTTTTACCTTATTTCAATGTAGACCTACAGAGTTGAATAACAGATTCTCAATCAACATTGAACTTGAACTGATTTCTTGTAATGACTCAAACTCAAAATCAGTACAGTAGTGGATTTTGTCGTTTAATTCATTTTAATTTTACGGGACATTATATTATTATGATAAACAGAAAACTATTTGCAGCTGATTACAGGGAATCAATAATAATGTCAAATGTAGATATTACTTGCCATTGTGAACTGCTGTATGTGATGTATGAGCATGTGAGAATGACTCGAACGTATGCTAGAACTGATTGGTGCACTTGCACAGTTAGAATTTTACAACTCAAGCAAGTTATCTAGACAGTAGACACAGTGTCTCTCTAGTTTCCATGAACTCAAGATTAGCACCAAATGTTTGGTTGAATAGCCAGGCATTTTGTAAATGTAAACAATTACAATTGAAATAAGTTTAGTTTACCTAAAAATTATAACTTTGTGAATGAATTTTCGTTATTTGAGATTTTATTTACGAAACTATTAAAACGAGAAAGCTTTCTCCTGGACGTATATTTTTGAACAGTTGATCTTGGAAAACCATCATTCAGGGAAGGTTGAATCCGGTAAAAATATCCTTTGTTTAAATGGGTTTCCAATCTCGACCGCAGAACCTGAACGATAAATGGAGGAAAACTATGAATAGTGATTCAATATTTTCGACTGGGGGCTGTTTCTTGTATTAAACATTAAAAATTTATTATTTCATAATTTTTCTTTCTTTATACTAAATAATATGTGCGAGAAATTAAAATGTGAGAAAATTGCAAGTTTTTGTGGCAATAAGATGTATAATATGGGAAATACAGCAAACATGTCCAAGGTCAATTATTTTTCCTACCACCGTATAATATTCACACTTAGTATATTCATTGTTGATGTTAGGCTAGATGTATTGGACTGTTGACGTTCTGTTTTAAACCTTGTCTACGCTCTCTTCCTCTCTCTGTAACACAAAAAAAAACCCAGCTTTGTGCTTCTTTCATCTTTCTTTCGAATCGAAGCCATATTAAAATAGGGAATAAGATTCTAGTACAACAAAGTTAACTTCGAGCAAGTCTGCGTACGTTAGGGAAAACGAGGGGCATGTTGTGGAAGTAAACAGGCTGCTAGTAGATACACTAGTGAGTGAGGGATAAATTATGTCTTCCTTAACCACTTTTTTCGAGTTGTCAGAGCATGAACGACTTTTAATGTGCGTACTATGAACATAGGTTTCATCAAGAAAAATTATTGGTTATTATTTCTAGTCATTCATTATTTTTAAATAACTATTTTTTTTCAATCATATGTCATTTTAAGCAATTAACTTCTATTGTTGTCAGATGTTCTCACAATCTATTTTTCTGTCAAACAGATCAACCATAACACTGTTCTGTAGATCACATCTTTCTCTTTCGATCTGTGCTTTCCAAATCTTTCTATTTGTTATAGTTTGAGAGAAATATCTATTCTACGAAGTAGTAACCAAACCAAACCAGACTCATTTTTTTTCGGTGCAGTTTACTAAATAGGATATATCGATTACTTACATTGATATTTTGTAACCGATCTTTACAGTATTTGGAAGATGAGATTTAGATCTTTTTGTTGGTACCACTCATTACTTCTTAGAGTTTTTTAGGTTATTATTTCTGACTTGCAAGTTACCGTTTTACTCAGGCTTGTTTGTGTGCTAAAATGACATATTGTGGTAGGTGTGTACGTGACTTGGGATTATATTTCTGTTTTGTGAAGGTATGTTTATATATTTATTATACTTTGTGTATACAAATTAAAATATCTGTAATATTGTGTGTAGAATTTATTGTTTTGAGTGAATGTTATTGTCAGACAACTAATACTGAGGCTGTCTAGAGATAGATTATGTTATATCTGGTCTACCTTTTTAGCAAATTTCCATTTGTTTACATATAAAAATAATTTTGTCTAATAAAATTTTTTTTAAATTGATTGTTTTACCAAAATGTATGCAAAATGTATATACATTTTTATAAGCCTATCTATAATTTTTTTGAAAAATGGTGATAGATGTAAATAAACCATTTGGCATTTTGCCTTTGGTTTTTGTAAGAATTTTTTATTTCCGAGATACTAACTATTGAAAATTTTATAAATTGATTTTATTTTTAGCAACTTTTATCCACAAATATATTACAAATCTATAGTAATACTTAAAAAACTTCAAAAAAAAACAATTTGTATGGTGTATGTTACCTTTTCTGTCCAATTTTTGCCTCGGCCACTGGACGATTTTTTGATTCCTGAACAAAAAAACTCTAAATTTTTTAGATCTAATTTTTTTTTCACTACACAACTAAATTCTATGCACTTTTCTGAAGGAAATGAAAATTTTTAGTTGTGTTTTGCATAATATTACTACAGGATGAGGCAGTGAAACGGCACGATTTTGAAAAATCACAAATAGTTTTGGAGTAAGTATGTTTGTTAGATGTCAAAAAATGATGTTAACATTTTTCAGAAAAACCTGTATCATCCAAAATCAATTAGCTTACCGCCTTTTTCCAAGATATACAAAAGTTTTGTGTAATATTTGTGAATATATTTAGGAAAAAAATAATAATAAATTTGTTACATTTTCAAAAATATATATATATTTTACGAAAAAGGGGATTTTGTTAGGCTTATTTTCAAAAATTCACCAAAAATAGTAATATTTATGGAAATCACAACTTCTATATATCATTATATTCAGAAAGGTGCATAGAATTTAGCTGTGTAGTGAAAAAAAAATGTTAGATGTAAAAAATTTGGAATTATTATGTCAAATAGCAAAAAATCGGAAAGTAACGGAGGGAAGAATTTCACAGAAATGGTAAAATTTGAATTTTTTCCATTATTGCTAGAGATTTGTAAATATATTTAGGGAAAAAAAATTGTTAATTTTCAAAAAACAAATTGGATTACGAAAAAAGGGAATTTGTTAAATTTATTTTCAAAAATTCACCAAAAATATTAATATTTATGGAAAACAACTTCTATATATCATTATATTCAAAAAGGTTCATAGAATTTAGTAGTGTAATAAAAAAAAAAGTTTGAAAATAATTTTGGAGTCAGTATGGCAAAGAACAAAAAAACACACAAAAATCGAAGGCTAAATTTCACTTCAAAGTCCATTTGAGCAAAGAATAATTATTTTTTTACATTTTTTTCAAGTATTACAAACACCTTCTAGTATAAATGTGAATAACAATTGGTAAAAAAAAAATCAAATTCTAAAATTTTCAAAATAAAAATAATTGTTTCCCGTAAAAAGTGGAAATCGACAAAAGTTAGGAAACCTAACCTAGACCTAACTTGTAACTATCTAAGCCTAGGCCTAAAACAAAATCACTATATTTCACTAAAACAATAAACTCTACAAACAATAACACACATATACACTTGTATAATCAAATAAAACACTCCATATAAGTAAATTTGCTTTTAGGCCTAGGCTTGTAACTTATCTAGATTAGGCCAAATATAAATCATTCAAAAACTAGAACTTCACTCAAAAAATAAACTTTAGAAACAAAAACACATATATTGTAACTTGTATACACAATTTATAATAAATAAATAAAACAAACCTTCAGAATAACAGAAATATAATTCCAAGTCACATAGGCGCTACGGCTTTCACATGTCATTTTAGTACACAAACGTCGCAAACTTCCAAGTAAAAAACAAGAACCTAAAACTAACTGTAGGATGTAGCAAGTAATAACAACTTGTAGAATGAAATCTTCTCTACAACATACTGTAAAGATCGGATACAAAATATCGATTGAATAATCAATTATCTTATTTAGTAAACTGCACCGAATGCCAAGTAAAATTCGTTCCGTTTGGTTACTACTTTGGTTAAATAGAAATATCTCGCGATCTATGACATATAGAACAATTTGTAAACCACAGATCGAAAGAGAAAGATGTGATCTACAGAACAGTCTTTGATCGATCTGTTTGACAGAAAAAAAGATTTGTGAACATATGATAAAAAATGGCGTCGTTTCTACTTACAACCCGGATAGTTGCCACTTTGAGGGTTAAGTATAGTGTATTTTATGTTATATTTGATATTGATCGATAGATAGTTGAAACACTTCATGTGAAGAAAATACAAAAAGACATCAAAACAAGGATTGTTCGACACCGTTATAAGTGGAGTGAAGTTAACTTATGTATTTATTCAATAACATCAATTACTTTAAAACAAAATTTAGATTATTTATAGTTGTAAGTCTGCGTTCTTACAACTTCATTACTATTTACCTGAAGGGTAGGGTATCAAATTCATTTGTACTAGCAGCTATTCATACAACGTGGCACAGGTTAACACAAATTATCTTAGCCAGACATAGTTATAACAAGAAACCTTCCCTTTATTGTATTATTCAAAAACAAAAACATTATTATTCAAATAAAAACATCATTAGCATACAATTATGCGAAATATAGAAAATATACATGTGCAAGTTATTGTTCAAAATCAAAGTTCTTAAAATGTTCCCAGTTAAATCGATGAAATTATATTCTCAAGTATTTTACACTCTACTCACGAGTAACCATTGTCCATAACTTTGAGTCCTTCTAACTTCATTATTAACGGAGATTTTCCATCTTGGACTGAAACGAGTCTGTCCAGCCAACTTCTATTACGACTATATCGTGCAGGATCCTGACAAAGACTCTTAGCAACGCTTCCTTCTTCCTTGTTAGAAAGACGCTCTCGCAAGGCATCATGGGATATTCTTCCCTGGCGAAGCTAACGCTCGCTGACTCATGGAAAGTTTTTCCAGGTCTCATATTTCCTTTATTCATGTCTGTTAATTTTTATCGGCGCGCACATTTCGAAATTTAAACTTTCAATATTATATTGTGACATTGTTTAAGAACACTTTACACTTTCTATTTATATATAATAATTATTCTGAATATTATTACTACATTAATATTACTTGTACTTTATTTAAACTTAATATTTATTATTTATTTTGGTTGGAAGATGTCCCATGCTTACAGAAACCCCCTCCTTCGAGATTCTCATTACGCAGAAATAAGAATCTCGAAGAAAAAAAACATGGAAGCTGGGACACTCCAACCCCTTGCCACCTTTTACGGAGAACAAGAACAGTCCTAATAACAATTTCGAAATAATTTTAATTTATCATTTAACAATTTTTTAAAAATCACCAATATCAAAAAGTTTTAACATCATCATTTAAATTTCAAAAGCATAATAAATTTTCTGCATTGTTACAGATTTTTCAAAAACATCATCAATTATTTTTAAGTATTACATAAATCTCAAAAATATCATAAATTTCAAAAATGGTACATTCAACATAGACAGAAATCATTTCTCAACATGTTTTTACAAACATAATATTGTTCATGACACATCAAAATACAGAAATCAAAAGTCAAATAAAATTCATATTACAGAATGTGATACAAAGTATGATAGAAGTATGGTATTCATGACATAACCAATATGAATTTTTTAAATGAGTCAAGTAACACATCATATTACAAGGTATACAGCATAAAATCATTTTCAATTTGTAAACTAGTCACAACAGACAATATTAAAACATATAACATGTGAACAACAAATAGATAGTTATCAAATCATATCATAATGCAAATGATATTTAAAAACACAAATTTGACATCATATAATTCATCATCAAAACATAATCAAATGTGCATAACGTAGCATCATTGTTAATTCATTATTATTTTACAACAGCAGAAGATTGTATAACATAGTACATGTGAACAACAAATAATCATCAAATCATAGACAAACAAATTTTGGAAAATTTTCATATCATAAACTCAACATCACATATCAGCATTATTTCAAAATACATCATTAAACATGTTCATTGACAAAATCAATTATTATTATTTCAAATCATCACCTTTTATGATTCACTTCTTCATCATTGCAATTTTTTATAATTAACTCTTTCATCATTATAAAGACACCTTTATTCATCATCACTGTTACATTTATTAAAATCACAATCATCTACCTTTATTATTATTATCACATCTTTTAAAAATCAAAATCATCTATCTTTATTATTATTACATGTTAACAAATTTATGAAACATATCACATTATAAAAAAATTTTAAAACATACAAACATTATTATTTTATGGCTAAAAGGAAGATTTCTTTTCCAATCAAAAAACCCATCCCTCAAATTCATAATTGAGAATTCATATTTCCCTATCATTTTTATCTCTTAATCAAATCATTTTATTATTATTATTTACCTAGGATTTCAGGAATCTATCTCAACTTCATCTCTAACAGTTATTTGGTACATTGCCTACTTTCATTTTAAAGAAAAAAAATTTTAATAAATCAGTTCACCAATAAGACTCTCTTGTCTTATAAAAAAATCATCAACCTCGTAGAATGAGAGTATTCCCTTTGGAATCTCTAAAAATTACCATCAAGGATTAGCGTCCATTTTGGAACCCCTAATCATATATATCATCGCAGCAAAATCGTAGAAAAACTCGTAGAAAAACTCGTAGAACATCATTTAAAGATCTAGCGTCACATTGGAACCCCTAGTCTATTATTTATCGTCGAACCTTATCGCAGAACATCATCAACTGACCCCCTCAAAAACCTCATTACTCTTACTGATTTATTAAAAAACTACATATTATTATTTATTAACAATTCCTATTACCAAATACTAAATCACAATCCAAACTATTTATTATTTTCCTGAAATCATCCTCCTTACTAAAAGTTTCATTAACATCATCTCGACATCTCCTCAAAAAAAATTTATCTATTATTCACTCTCTTAGAAATCTACATCATCTATTTATTAATATTCATCAAAGTTTCATCAAAACATCTCATCTTATTTAAAATATAATTACCACTGAATTATTTATTATTATTTTTTAGCCATTTGTAAATCCTGTATTATTATTATAAAGTGTTTAAAGTTATATCTATGACTTTACCATTGTTCACTTAAGTTCTTCTGCTGAACTTTATCTATATTATTATTATTAAGAATCAAGTCAAGTATCTTAATCATTATCATTTATTTATTTACTTCTTATTTATCTAATGTATATAAAAAATTATCAACCCAACCTAACCGTCTGAAATGTATGGACCTAGCCTATACTGTCGTTATTGTTTTTTACCCTTAAAAATACGTGATGGTTATTTGTTACCAACAAACAAATGTCACCGCAGTGATACAAGAAGGTTATTTGACACCAACAAACAAAAAAACTCCTACTTAATTTAGCGAAGGTTCTTTGATACCAACAAACAGAAATCACCGTATTGGTACATAGAGTTTTTTGGTGCTTCGTCGAACTATGATCGTTACAGCTACGCCCTGGTAATTAGTAATTTGAATGGAAGGTTTTCCATCCAAATTGTTCATTAACATCTCCTATGTGCACAAGGCAACATACCATCATTTTCTACATCCATTACGAGTAGTAATTAATCGGACAAGTCCTCATAGTTTGTTGTAATGGATGTTTTTTCTTAAAACTAAGTTTTTTAGCATTTTTAGTGCTCATACTCACAATCATTCTTCATCATTCATCACCATTAAGTTTATTTTTATTAATCATATCTTATTATATGTCAGATGTAAATTATGTTTATTATTATATAAATCTTATTTTTATTTGGAGTAGTCTTGTCTTCTATCCACTTTTCAACTCGGTTTAATTTAAAAAAAATTTTATTCTGAAGTTATGTATCATCTAATCATCAATTTAAAGTTTCTTCTGATTCTATCGCTAAAAGGTTTATTTGTTATTGAATATTTATAAGTTAAGTTAAAATATAGATATCGAAATTCTAAAATTTACTGATTTTCTAAAGTATATACTTTATAAATCATGTTTCACTTATTTAAATTTGCGTATTTGTTCTTTCCTCAAATACTAATTCTAAGTTTGGCCTAAACGGGTTTTAAGGCTCTATCGTTAATTATATTATACTTATTTAAGTTTCGTATTTGTTTGTGTACAAATATCAATTTCCAACACTGGCCTAAATGGGTTTTAAGCCTATCTTCAATTCAATTTTTTATTTATTCAAGTGTCATATTTGTTTCTTTACAAATATTAATTTCTAAAACTGGCCTAAACGGGTTTTAAAGCTTATAATCAATATTAATCTTAATTGTGTTTTACATTTAAACATATTACCATTTATTTTAATTTATTTTAGTTGAAATTTTAAAATTTTGTGTTAATTTTATCCATCAATATCTAATATTTAACCACTTGAACCATTCTCTACCATTTCTATGTCATTCTGATCATACTAATAAACACTTATGTCACTACAGAATTCACCTCCCTTTGGTCAAAATGAGTTTGAATATTCAATACCTACTTGGTTCAGTACGAACCCCACAATGACCTTAGGTTAATGAACCCCTGTGACACTGTTTTCCGAAGTTCCCTTTGGTTCACCCTACACTACCTAACTGTTCATTGATGGATAAAATTTCTTTAATTCAACTACATTATATGTGCCAACCTTGTCACCCGAATCTACCTCGCCTAACACATATGCATTTTCTTTTTTAATGTCTAACACTTTATATGGTCCCCTATATAATAGAAAGAATTTTTTAATTTCACTTTTTAAACAAGAAGACAGGTAGTGGTTCTTTACCAAGACTAAATCATTAATTTCATATTTAATTGGTTTAACATTTTTGTCATGTAATTTGGCCCTAGCCTCAGCTTTATTTTTTAAATTATTTTTAGCAATTATTATTTTCTCATCAAAATCTATTTTTACATTTTCTGGGTATGTAATTAAGTTTTCATAGAAGTTAGGACACTTTTTCTTAAACATTAATTCATAAGGAATGCAATTTGTGGAGTCATGTATGGAATAATTCAAACACTTTTCTATGAACGGTACATACTCTGCCCATTGTTTATGGTTGTCATGTACATAGGTGCGAAACATTCTACCTAGTTCTCTCATACATCTTTCACTAGGATTGCTCTGTGGATGGTAAACAGATGTATTTCTTAAGTGTATGCCTTCCCAACCTAACGTTTCATAGAATAGTTGTGATGTGAACTGACTACCATGGTCACTTAAAATCATTTTTGGTTTACCTACTTCCTTTATGTAATTTTTTATAATTTTTTCGCTTAAAATTTTAGCCGAGGCTTTCTTGATACTATATAGTTTTATATATTTTGAAAAAATATCTGACATTACAAATATGTACTTGACACCTCCCTTGCTAGTCGGCAATTCTCCGAATAAGTCTACTGCTACAAGTTCTAAAGGTTCATTTGGCACATTACACTGCATTAAACCCTGTTGCTGTTGAGTTCTAACCTTACTTTTCTGGCATATTATACAAGATCTAATTCTTTGTTTTATTTTATTTTCAAATTTTGGAGCAAAAAATATTTGTTTTAGGAATTTATAACATTTATTGCTTCCTATATGTCCATATCTTGAGTGATAGTCATCAATAATTAAGTTTGTAATAGATTCAGGCACATATAGCCTATATTTAAATGTATCATTCTTTTTGTAAAATAATATATCTTTATAAATAGTATAGTGTTCTTTTAATTCCTCACTTTTCTCATCATTCAAATTAATCATATCCATTATATTTTTACAGTTAGGGTCTAAATTTTGCTTTATTATTATGTCCTTAAATAAATTTCTCAATTTTTTATCTCTATCTAAATTTTGTATGTCAAGTTTTGTTTTATAAATTTTAATTACATTCTTATCATTATTATTCAAGGTTTCAGTTTCATTAATTCTAGAGATAACATCAGCTACAACATTTTCTTTTCCAGGACAATATTCAATCTTAATATTATATTCCTGTAAGTACAGCATCCATCTTAAAAGTCTACCATTTGTGAGTTTACAGTTTTTAAGAAAAATTAAAGCTTTATGATCTGACCTTATTATCGTTTCGTTGCCTAAAATGTAGTTTCTAAATTTTTTACATCCAAATATAATACTCATTAGTTCTTTTTCTGTTATTGTATATTTCCTTTCGAAATCCTGCAAGCTTCTACTAGCAAATGCAATTACTAAATGATCACCTAAACTATCAATTTGATATAGAACTACACCAAGAGCTACATCAGAGGCGTCGGTATTTAGATAAAAAGGTTTATTAAAATCTGGATGACGTAATATTATATTTTCCAAAAACTTTTCTTTAATTTCATTAAATGTATGTGTGTCATTTACTTGCCAATCCCATGCTTTCTTATTATTTATAGTTTTACTTGCCAACAGATGTTTAAAATTTGAGGTTAATTGTGCATAATTATTTCTAAATTTTCTATAATAATTACAAAGTCCAAGAAAGCTTTGTAATTGTTTCAAGTTCTTAGGAATAGGAAAATTTTGTATTACTTTTACTTTCTCCTCATCTGGCATTATTCCTGAATCAGATATGACATAACCTAAAAATTTTATTTTATTTTTACACAAGTTTGATTTGTTTAATTTTAAAGTAACGTTGAATCTTTTTAGTCTATCAAATATTTTATCTAGGTGCATTAAATGTTCTTTAAATGATTTAGAAGCTATGCAGATATCATCAACATATACAACTGCAAATTCTGTCACTTCAGGACCCAAAACTTGTGTTAGGCCTTTTTTAAATATAGATGTGCTAACATTTAGTCCAAAAGGTAACCTCTTAAATTGCAAATTCCTTCCATTAAAGTTAAACGCTACATATTTTCTCGAATTTTCCTCTAACGCTATTTGCCAAAACCCTGATACCAAATCGATGGTGCTTATGTATTTAACCCCCTCAAATCGCTGTAAAATGTCATCAATATGTTCAGGCGCCTCCCTGTCTGTTATAATTACTTTATTTACTTGCCTAGCATCTAGACATAACCTCACTGAACCATCTTTTTTGATTACACACACTAAAGGATTTGAGTATGGACTATCTGAGTTTTCTATAATATCTAAGGCTATTAACTTTTCTATTTCTTTATTTACCAAATCTTTCTTGGAGTGTGGAATAGCATATGACCTATTTATAAATTTCTCTTTGTTGTTTATATTTAATTTTGCTTTAAAGTTTCTTATTTTACCTGGTTTATCTGAGAATATTGATTTATATTTATCTAGCAAAGATTTTAATTGTTGTTTTTCATTGTCAATTGTAAGGTTAGTGTTCATTAAAACATCATTTATATTATTACACCAATCCTGGTCTTTATCACTAAATTTGTTATCATTTTCATAAAAAATCTTACTGTAATGCATAAATAGCACTTCCTGTGTAGGAATGACATAACCATTTAAGTTTTCTAACTCATTAAATATTAAACCTGTATCACATAACCTCAACGCACCTAACCTGTTGTCGTTGAACTTGTTGTAAAATTTTGTTGTTATGAGTTTATTATTTATTTCAAAACAAATGATTTCTCGTTTGAAGTCTATTTTTACTTCATGTTTTCTTAAAAAGTCACAACCTAATATTATATTTATGTTTAAACCATTTACCACTAAAAAGTTAATTGGAATTATTTCATCGCTAAATTTAGTTTCTATGCAAATTTGCTTCGTAATTGTTTTACTTCTAGTACCAGTCACACCCATTACAATTAAATTTGATACAGGAAGTTCCATTATAGAATTATTTAAAGTTTTATTTATGTTTAAGTATGTACTTTCATTAATGACAGTAATCTCAGATCCTGTATCTACTAAACAACTATATTCACCTTGACCTATTTTAATTTTAATTTCAATAATTTCCCCTTTTATATTACTAGTGTTAATGTCATTATAATTATCTTCCTTAATTAATTCCTCATTATTTAAAATCATAAGTTCATCATGTTGTGACTTTTTTGCTATTAGTGAAAAACTCTTAACCTCACTTTCATTTTTAGGCCTATTTATGTCTTGTGGCAGTAATCCGGCCATATCTATTCCTGCCTGGTTCCATTTCCCCTATTATTACTATTTCCATTGACATTTCTATTCTCAGAGCCCCTATTTACTGGTGGTGGTGGTCCATTATTATTATTTCCCCTAAAATTACCATTATTGTTACCCCTAAAATTGTTACCTCTGAAATTACTATTGTTTCCTCTAAAATTACTGTTGTGTCCTCTAAAATTATTATTGTCACTTCTAAAATTGTTATTACTTGGTCTATTATGGTTTATACTATGGTAGTTCATACTATTTTGGTTTTGAAAATTTCTATTTGGTAATTGTGCATTACCCATGTTTGGCCTGTTTCTGTAATCTATATAATGACCCCTATTTTCTATTACTTTAGCATGTCTATTAAAATCATTATTAATTATGGATTGGCTTTCCTGCCAGTCCATTACTATTTTTTCTAAATTATTAAGGTCAGTTGGTCTAGCTGCAAGAAGTACTAATTTCAGACCTTCTGGTACATGTTTTACTATGTGTTTAATAAATGAATTTATTGGCATAGGTGGATCTAAATACTGTGTTTTGTGAAAAGATTTAATGATATAATTGTGTATTTCTTTGATTGGGCCCCTATACATTGGACCTAACATTAGTTTGCTTCTAAAACTTTCCTGTTTTTCTTGGGACCAGAATCTATCCAGAAAAGCATTTTTGAACTGATCATAGTTTGACCATTCATCTTTGTGTGCCTCAAACCAAGTATAGGCTTCTTCCTTTAAAAATTTTTTCATATAACACACCATAATCTCCCAATTATTTTCTCTTATATCTTCTAAAACCTTAAGTGATTCCAAAAATGTTTTTGGGTGAGGCCCTTTTGTTTCATTAAAAAACTCTGAAATTAACACATCATTGAATTTCTCATTTAGCCATAGTGTAGGCTTAACGCCATAATTACCGTTCTGTTTTAAATTTTGTAATTCTTTTGATAATTTACTATCTATTTTATTAATGGCTAAATCCTGTTCATTACATTTAACAACTAGTTTGTTCTCTAATGTTTCAAAATTATTTTTATTATCAGATTCTATTTTAGATTCGAAGCTTAAGAGTTTGTCTACCTGTTCTAGTTTAAAGTTATCAACTACAGTCCTAATTTCTTCATCAGATTTAGCTATAGTATTAAGAGTTTCAGTTTTAAAATTATCTATTTCTGTCTTAGTTTCTAATTTCAAATTTAAATTTTGTTCTTCTACATTATGTTTGAAATCTATGCTGTCTTTTAACAAAGTATCAAATTTACCATTAAATTCCTCTCTAAATTCTAATTTATCTTTTTCAAGTTTGGTATTTTGAGTGTCGAACTTATTGTTAAGTATTTCTAAAGCTAATTTATTCTCTTCCTTCATTTGTTCAAATTTACCATCAAAGCTTTCTAGTCTATCATTTATTTCTACTTTTAATTGTTTAATATTAGCCTCACATTTCTCAGATTGATTATTCATAGCTACTTTCATTGTTTCAAATTTATTATCAAACTTATCATTCATTTCCTTAAAATTATTTTCAGATTTTTCAAATTTATTGTCACTATCCACTTTATTTAATTTCATATCATCTTTTATTTGTTTAAAATTACTTTCAGATTTTTCATTCATACTCGTTAGTAATCCTGCCAGATAATTTAATGATATTACATTTTCTTCTTTGGGCGACTTAACCTGTTCTAAGATATTTGTCTCTGCCATGCTTTCAGACTCAGTAAAGCTAACTCCTAAACCGGATTCGTCTAAATTATTTTCATCTGTTTCCATCTTAAATTGTATTAATTATAAATTCTCAATTATGATATTTTTATATTCTCCAATTATCTCTTTATGTAAATTTACTTTAATTTTCATTTTAGAAATGTGTATAACCCTGTACCACGCTATAATCCTAACTGCTTTTTCGAAATGATAAGTAGAATCGGGCGCCATGTATAAGTGGAGTGAAGTTAACTTATGTATTTATTCAATAACATCAATTACTTTAAAACAAAATTTAGATTATTTATAGTTGTAAGTCTGCGTTCTTACAACTTCATTACTATTTACCTGAAGGGTAGGGTATCAAATTCATTTGTACTAGCAGCTATTCATACAACGTGGCACAGGTTAACACAAATTATCTTAGCCAGACATAGTTATAACAAGAAACCTTCCCTTTATTGTATTATTCAAAAACAAAAACATTATTATTCAAATAAAAACATCATTAGCATACAATTATGCGAAATATAGAAAATATACATGTGCAAGTTATTGTTCAAAATCAAAGTTCTTAAAATGTTCCCAGTTAAATCGATGAAATTATATTCTCAAGTATTTTACACTCTACTCACGAGTAACCATTGTCCATAACTTTGAGTCCTTCTAACTTCATTATTAACGGAGATTTTCCATCTTGGACTGAAACGAGTCTGTCCAGCCAACTTCTATTACGACTATATCGTGCAGGATCCTGACAAAGACTCTTAGCAACGCTTCCTTCTTCCTTGTTAGAAAGACGCTCTCGCAAGGCATCATGGGATATTCTTCCCTGGCGAAGCTAACGCTCGCTGACTCATGGAAAGTTTTTCCAGGTCTCATATTTCCTTTATTCATGTCTGTTAATTTTTATCGGCGCGCACATTTCGAAATTTAAACTTTCAATATTATATTGTGACATTGTTTAAGAACACTTTACACTTTCTATTTATATATAATAATTATTCTGAATATTATTACTACATTAATATTACTTGTACTTTATTTAAACTTAATATTTATTATTTATTTTGGTTGGAAGATGTCCCATGCTTACACCGTCACCATAAGGTAACTGATATAATAAACTAATTATTGACAATCCAGTGGGCTACAAATGTAAATGAAACTTTTGAACGCTCTCAATTTATATAGGATGAGACTGAGCTTATTACGAACTACCTTGCATGCAGTTACAAAAGGGATGATTTTCTGTTGGGCCAATTTTCGCATAGATTTGGTGATTACGTTACATAACTGATATGTCTTCACTCATAGTCTTTTACCAATCTAGTTTCCCTAAATTTCTCGATTAGTGCTCATACATTATGTTGATTAGGTATCGGTATACCTAGAAATCTAAACCGGTGTATGGAAAATTGGTCATTCACAGTAATGTGTGTACTCGTCAAGCTCATAGAAGGCATATCCAATGAGAAATATTAGCTGTTATTATAAAGTTAACATCTTACAGCATGCAAACAAGAAACAACAACCAAATATAACAAAGATACAAAAGTATACACAACCTATCATCTAAAGGCTGCAAGCCTGACTGACTGTCTAGTGGAAACAAATGCAAGATTATTAACCTTTGCAGACAACGTTGAACAACATTCGCAGTCTATGGAATACAATCATTCAATGCAACAGGTTATAAATGCACTGCATATCCTAATCGTGTTTATGTAGGGTGTATACTAAATTTACTAATGTGCGTACATAATATAATTTCCAAGCAATATTAATGTAAACTAAAATCATTAATACTCTTAAAGACAATTTCAAACACTTTGAGTGAAAAATATGCTTCCAGCAACAAAAACAAATATTAGCCAAATTATCAGCCATTTTGGAACTGAATATGCTGGACTGATATATCAACCAGTGGCTGTTTTAGCTGTTATTTTACTGAGTCAATATATCCACCCAGTGGTTTTCAAAGGGTTTTTCATTGAAAAAATATAAAATAATACCTTACTGATGGGTATTAAAAGATATTTAGTGTATTATTCAAACAAAATGACACATATAAAATAAAAAGAGACTTAATGGGGTTTTCTAGTAAATTAAATACCAATCCTAATTATTATTAAAATTTCTAATGATATGCTTAAAAATAAATTAACAAATAATATATTAAAGTAAAGCATACCTGAAAATATGGCAAAATATTTGCTATAGCAGAAGTAGGAATTATATTGTTTTCCAGAAGTGTGCAGTACTTAGACAATAAATGTTTATTTCTTAAATTTGAAGTGTTTCCTGAAAACAAATATTTAACATTCAGATAAGAACTATTATACAAATCCATAGTTACTTGAACAGAAAAGGTCAACAACATAACTTTAATTTATCCTTAATACTATTTAATTATTTTTTCAATAATTAAAACATACCTGAAAAATAATTAACAGGATAACAATACATACCTGCTTCATAGGATTCAAGAACTGAAGTAGTGAGAAAATGCGCTAACCCTTCTAACTGGTTATTTGATGGATATATCACTGCAGATTTTAATTTGTTAATTTTTTTATTTCTTATCGAAAATACCGTTAATAAATTGCAGCTTATCAGGAATGCCTATAATTCAAAATTACATTTCAGTATTAAAGTTTATAAATATTTCAATTAAATAGGAACATAGTCAATAAATAATTTGGAGACTAATAATAAAATTAAAATAATTTTAAAGTAAAGTAAAAATAAGCGTTCAAATATTACGAGTATAATATTCAAGTAACATAAATTCCATTGGTAGTTATACCATTTTAATTCGTTTTATTTCATTACCACCCCGAACTTTTTGTAAATAGTTAATATTATTAATACTATATTAGACTATTAATAGACTCTAGTGAGTGACAGTAGCAGGGTGGCAAGGCAGTGTGAGTCATCGCTCCCCCTCCCCCCACCCCATGCCCTCCGCTATCGCTACACTATATTCGCGGTTAGAAGGGTCAACTACTGCACACGATTCCTGCATATTCATTGCTCGCAGGATGATGTGACTTTAAAAACCTATTTTTTAAATTTTTCTCAATCTAATCCGGATAATTGGAGTCCGGATAATTGGAGTTCTACTGTAGAAATTTTTTTAAAAATTAGTTATACCATTTTAACTCGTTTTTTTTTTCATTACCACCCCGAACTTTTTGTAAATAGGGTCATTCCACATCATATCACCCAGGGAAGAAAAGAAATGTCACCCACGACTTCAGATTTTGATCATTTAATTTATATGTGTTGCTATTACCAAATTATAAAAGCATGCCAAATTTTTAGATATATTACATTCTACGAAGTAGTAACCAAACCTTTTCCTTTTTTTCAGTGCGGTTACAAAATGTAAAAATATAGATTACTTACATTGATATTTTCTAACCGTTCTACACACCATTAGGAACATGATATTTAGATCATTCAGTTGGTACAACTAATTACGTCGTGGGCCTAATTTTGGAATAGCATTCTGAACTTGAAATCCCCTTGTCTTGCCCATGTTTTGTGTGCATAGTAAATAGTCTTCCGTGTGTGGCTAGATTTATTTCTGTTATAGTGAACTTATTTTGTTATATAGAATGATTTATTTATTATAATTTGTTTATACAACTTATAATATGTGTGTGATTGTTTCTAGAGTTGATTTTTTTTAGCGAATTTCAAGTTTTTCAGTGATTTTGTTTCAGGCCTACCTAGTACAAAGGTCTAGGTTAGGTCAAATTAGCCCTTACTTTTTAGAAAATTTTCACTCTGTGTAATAAATATTGTATAAATTATTTTTGTTTTTACCAAATTTTATCAACTATATTACAAAATATATAATTTTGCCTACTGCCAGTCAGAATCGAGTTGGAGAGTTTTCATTATAATGGCAGGCCCCCTTGCCTACTTCTAGTCACAGTCAAGTATGAAAGTTTCCATTTTAATAGCAGACACTGGAATTAGGTTGACCAAGGTTTTTTTCAAGCTAGGTTGTTTTATAAAACTTCCTTGTAAACTACATTTTTCGTTCGCTCTTCTGGCTGCAGAATCATCAGGCTGTCGGGAGAGCTTACACGTGAACAGGTAACATACAATTGGCCGTTGGAGAAGAAGTCATTCCTTAAATCCACTCCTGCCACTTTCAAATAATGTCCTTGCGCTTTGTTTATTGTCATGGCGAAACATACCTTAATAGGAAACTGCAGCCATTTAAACTGAAAGTGGTAGTCGGAAGGAATCAAGGGAATTCAAGGTAGAAAAAAAAATTTCCTCCCACACCACAGCCTGTGAAAATGGTTGCTTCAATAATGTTTCTGTGTAAAGCTTTAACTTGCAGTCGTGTGCCATTACAAAGTTTCGGAGGAATCAGATTACGCAGAAGCATTATTGGGGCACCAACTCTCAACTGAAGATTGTGAGGTGGAATCCCAGGTGGACTTAAAGTGTGGAGAAACTCTACAGAGTAGTGAACTGCATCCTCCAGGTCCATAACAGAGTCCACAGATTGATATTTCACCATCTCAGTTAAAAGTTGACCCAATAAAGAATCGTTGAAGCTTGCTGCCATGTCATTTTTTGGTATAAGAATGACTCTTTCCTTAAGCCATTCCAGATTATCTGCGTGTAATATGCTTAAATTGGGATAAATTTTCTCATTTAAACTGTTTAGATCCTTGACGACTGTACATAGATTGTTTGGAATGTTTACTTTACCATTTTCTTCGCTTAGGCTCCCATCTCCTATTTTAAGAAGTAAGTTGGAAAACTCCTGTGCCCCAAGTTCGCCTTTGAGATGTACTCTCATGTTGACTCACAAGGATCGGACTTGGACTTTAGGCCAAAGGTAGGACGACTTAAGACAGGCCCTCACCTCGTCGGCTCGTGTTCCGCAAGGAACGACAGGTAGTGTCTGCCTGAAGTCCCCAGCCAATAAGACAGTCATCCCACCCATAAGACGTTTACTACTCTGGATATCTTGGAGAGTTCTGTCTAATGCATCTATTCTTCCCTTGTGAGCCATGGTAACCTCATCCCAAACAATCAACTTGCATTCCCTAAGCACATGTGCTCTATCACTTTGCTTAGAAATATTACACAAAGGAGTTTCTGTATGATTCAAGTTAAGAGGAAGTTTGAAAGCAGAGTGTGCTGTCTTTCCACCGTTCCACAAAGTAGCTGCTATGCCGATGAAGCTACGGAAATGGCAATGTTTTTGTCCTTCTTTACGCTGGCAAGAAACAGGTTTATCAAAAACGTTTTGCCTGTTCCACCAGGGGCATCCAAAAAGAAAGTCGTCCAGAATCTGAATCAGTGCTTCCCATAACTTCGGTAACTTGACTTTGTTCAGAGTTGAGTTGTTTTATGTTTTTACTAACTAATTCAGAAAGCTGGACTACGTCGTAAGACAATTCTTTCAGATATTCCCGGTTGACACTTACTAAGGTTACATCATTGGACGGTGAAGGAAGCTCCAACTGTTGAAGAGATTGGCTAGATATTGAAAACACAACCTGTTCTAATAGAACCAAGCATTTGTTGTAAACAACATTCATAACGGTTTCTATGTCTATTTCTCGAATTCATTTATCATGTACCTTTTAACATCCTCTGACATATTGTCCTTATGTTTTCCCCACAAAGTCAACATATCAGCCAGTTGGCAATGCACTAACATAACGGCAAATAGTTGTCAGATCTTTTCTGGAGAGTCTGAAACAGCAGCTTCTTCCAGAGTTCTGTCCCAGTGAGCATCATCCTCCAACAACCCTAAAGCTCTACAGCCATATGTTGGGTGAACCACTCCTGACACTTTTTGAGAACATTAAAGCATGTCGGCCCTCGTACTTCGTGAAGGAGGAGTCGCAAGTAATAGCATTCAGCATTGTTAGGGTGTACAGTGTAGACACTACCAAGCACTGGATTTTTTTTGACTCCTGGATGGCCAGGTACAGGCTTTCCTTGCTTTCTTCGGCTACACTTGTTGATTTTCCAGATATAGTAAGCCGGTATGGTAAAGGACATATGAGCATGGTATTCGGTAGCAGTTCTGTAGACATTACCACACAGCATTGCAAACATGCTGTACGACACTGGCCCGCACCTGAGGCGCACGCGAGACAGTGCCATACAGGAGGTAGCTAAATGAATAGAAAAATCATGAACCGTCTGGCTCCACATGAACAACTCTGTGAGGCACCATAACACTGCCAACCTGAATGAGCTCCATATTAATGTACCGATAAGGAAAAGGAAAGTGTTGCAATTTATTGAAAACAAATCTAAAAATAACTGAGTTAACACAGAGGTTTCTTAAAGGTTTTATTTGCTTGAATGAAAAAGTGTCTGAAATGTGTAAAAATGGACGACAAACAAAGTTGAACATTATTCTCAGTTAAAGAAAAGAAATCCAAAAACTGAATGACAGTAACAATTTGAAGTGAGGTGGGATTTACAAAAGAAATCAATAAGTTAACAGAACCTTTCACAACCTGTAAAAACTTTTCATACAAATAAACTGAAAACAAACCTTTATCTTTTAAAAATTAAATAAAAGTTGACGAATGAAGGAAAAACAAACAACAGTGGTAGTAAAGAAAATAAAATGAGGTTTAGGAAGCCGTTGAAATGATGAAACTTGGACAAAATGTCTGTTGGAAAATGCTGCAGGTTACTGAAGTACTGTAAGTACAAATGAAACAGAAGTAAAATTCTTCTTGTGAAATAATGAACCTCCTGAATTAGAACAACTAAAAAAAAAACTATTGGAGATACGGTGAAGAAATGCAAAGAACAGACAAAAGGAAATAAGATATTGTAGTGATGAAAACCGATGTTCTGATATTGACAAAATGCAAGCAAGAGAAATCAGGACGACATAAATGTACAGTAGTACAACACGAACTGACTGGACTGAACTGAACTGTGCTCTACTGGCCACTTATCAACTAAATATCCACTCCACTCCCGTCCCCTCCTCCTCCTTCCTCCCTCCCACGCCACTCCTCACTACTAACGTGAGACGGATTTGAAAATTTTATAAAAGGGCATTTTTTAACAAATTTTACTATTATTTAACATATTCAGGTTTAAAGCCATACTTTGACCCGTCTAAGCCAAGCTAACCATTCTTATTTAAACATTTTGAGTTTGAGATTGTTTAGGCCTAAACAAAAGCCCCTTAAAAAACCATCAACAATTGAGTAAACCAATCAGTAGGAAGACTTTGGTCAAGGAGAATAGAATTGCCATCCGCCAACTTGTTTCTTACACTCATTTTAAAATTCAATGTTGTGGCCCAAATTTTCCTTAAATCGTCCGCTTTTATAGAAGTTCATCAACTCGCCTCCCGTCAGGGAAATAGCTAAATAGGGGAAACCCGGCGAGCTACTACCTTCACCGCCTCCCGTAAGGGAAATTCAGTAGGGTAGTGGTTACCCGGCGGACCCCTGCGCTATATGCCGGGGAGGCGAAACAATCAGCAGCGTCGAGCGGTACGGCGACTGCAAAGAAAAGTTAGCCGTGAGTTGCGGAAGTCTACGGCCCATCATTCTGTGGCACTCTTGAACGGACCTTCCAAGGACCAAACTCCGTCCCCGCAACTTTACGGACCTTTTCAGGGCCAAACTCTGGCACCGTGCCCGATGTGGCGAAAACCTACACCTATTACCGCCATACCTCTTCCTTATTCCTACACCATCCCCAACCTCCCGTACTATGATCCCCGAGCCCCGTACTATTTCTGCTTTTAAACCTTAAAATCCGATTCTTTCACCATTCCCCGCTCCAAAAATCAATCTCCGGCTAGACAGCCGACGTACACCACCACCTACTTTGCCCATTCACCTCATACCGACAGAGCGAGCCGACGTCAAAGTGCACAATGACAAATGAAATGGGTGTCTTTGGTTAGTGATGAATTGATTCGTGCAGTATGAGAAAAGATTAACGAAAACCATAAGTTTACAATTTCTCCTCTTTCTATAGAATTTCTGCAAATTTCAAGATCACTTTTTCAATGAAATTGTTTCTGTAAAACTTTTTTTTGAAAACTTTGTGCTAGTTTGATTCCAAAAACTCTTACAAAGCAACACATAAAACAGCGTCAAGGGAGTGTACTTGACTTTTTGACACGTTACGACAAAGACAGTGTAACTTTTTGAGCCAGATAGTGACCGGAGATAAGACTTCAGTCGCTTATGAAACCCCTAAATTAAAACGACAATCGATGGAATGGAGACATACTTCGTCACCAGCAAGAACTAAAGTCAAGCAAATATTGACAACTCGAAAAATCAAGTGTCTGTTTTGGGACAGACACACCATTGTACTTGTGGATTTTTTACTGTGAGGTGAAACAATCAATGCAAATGTTTACCGTGAGAAGCTTAGGAAACTGTGTTGCACACTGTAGAATGAGTGCTGAGGAACGCTCACAAATGGTATTGTTTTTATTCATGACAATGCCCGACCTCACACTGCGAACATGACACGACAACTCTTACAGAACTTTGGCTGAGACCAGTTTGACCATCCTCCATACAGCCCTGACCTTGACCCTAGCGACTTCAATTTTTTCCAACTGAAATCGTTCCTTGGTGGTCAAAACATCAACAACGATGATGACAAAGAACATGTTACCACATGGTTGACAACACAGGCAGCAATGTTTTGTGAAGAAGGCATAAAAAGCTTGTGCCACATTATGACACGTGTCTACAAAATGGTGGGAGCTATGTAGAAAAATAGTTTCAGGTTCGTAGATTTTTTTCTGTATCTGTACTAATTTTTCTTTTTGTTACCAAACGGAACTTACTTTCTGGACATACCTTGTAAGTGCAAATAAAGAAAATAATTGGTCAAATCGTTTTTTGATACATCGCTTGTTATATTCAGATTTCAACCCTCACTGCCAGTGGAACTAAACTCAACCAATTCTGTTACAGATACTGGCTTTTAAGAAGGAAAATTTACATTTAAGATATGACTAGATGATATAATTTATATTTGACATAAATAATAAAATATTAACTTTCACAATAAATTAAAATGTTATTACATAAATACAAATGTTGTTCTTGCATACTTCACTACAGAAAATGTTGAGAGTTCTTGAAAATTTTCAACATTTATATAAACCTTGTCAGTTCTATGATGTGTAAACATTTAATATTCATATCTTTCTTTCAGGGTACTTTGCAAAAGTTTGTCGACGACTTGTTCGAAACCATCTTCAGTACAGCTCATAGAGGAAGTGCTCTACCTCTTGCTATTAAATACATGTTCGATTTTCTTGATGACCAAGCTCTCCAACATAGTATCACAGATCCTGAAGTTGTACATACATGGAAAAGTAACAGGTAATATTTGCATCTTTTTATTTTTTATTTTGGTGTGTAGAGAAAACAATTATACAAATAAAACACACAAAAATTCTTTTGTTAAATTCTACATTTATTCAATAAATAAATACATTTAATTAATAAATACAATCAATATATTTATTCAATAAATGTAGAATTTAACAAAAGAATTTTTGTGTTTTATTTATTTAACATGGAATTCTATCAAGTACCGTCGGTCATTAGTATAAACAATATTAGAAAACTATTATTATTTTGATTATTGTTATCTATATCAGAATGACTTTGACCCCTATTCAAAATATTATTTTTGTTTAATAAAAGTTAGACTTGAAGTGGAACTAGAAGTTCAACAAAAGTGAAAACAACCCTAGACGATAGTACACTCCTTGGGATATTTGAAGTGGAACTAGAAGTAGAATAAAAGTAAAAGCAACTCTAGACGATAGTCCACTCCCGAGGGTATTTATATGTGAACCAAAGAGCTACAAGAAGTAGAATAAAAATGAAAGCAACTCTAGATGATAGTCTACTCCTGAAGGTGTTTGAAGTGGAACTAGAAGTAGAAGAAAAGTAAAAGCAACCATAGACGATAGACCACTCCCGAGGGTATTTAGAGGTGAACGGAAGAGGAATTAGAAGTAGAATAAAAATGAAAGCAACCCTAGAAGATAGTCCACTCCAGGGGGTATTTGAAGTGGAACTAGAAGTAGAATAAAAGTAAAAACAACCCTAGACGAAGTCCAATCCTGGGAGTATTTTGAGGTGAACAGAAAAGAAACTAGAAGTAGAATAAGAGTAAGAGCAACTTAGATGATAGTCCACTCCTGAGGGTATTTAGAGGTGAACAGAAAAGAAACTAGAAGTAGAATAAGAGTAAGAGCAACTTAGATGATAGTCCACTCCTGAGGGTATTTGGAGGTGAACAGAAATGGAACTAGAAGTAGAATAAGAGTAAAAGCAACTTAGATGATAGTCCACTCCTGAGGGTATTTGGAGGTGAACAGAAATGGAACTAGAAGTAGAATAAAAGTCAAAGCATACAAGTGAACGAAAGTGGAACTAGAAGTAGAATAAGAGTAAAAGCAATCTAGATGATATTCTACTTGTAGGAGTATTTATAGATGAAAGGAAGTGGAAGTAAAATAAAACAACCCTAGACGAAAGTCCACTCCTTGAGACATTTAGAGGTGAATGGAAGTGGAACAAGAAATAGAACAAATGTAAAAGTAACCATAGTTGATAGTCCACTCCTGGGACTATTTAGAAGTAGAAAAAAATCAACGTAACCTCCACTCCTGTAAAGGTATTTAAAGGTGAACGGAAGTGCAACTAGAATTAGAAAAAAGTAAATCTAACCAAAAGTGAACTATAACAAATTTTCTTCTGTTTCTAAACAAATAATGGAACTATGGCTTATAAAAGGAAGGTACTGCTTCTGTTGCAGCTAGATAAATTAGTCCTACCTATTTCTAAAGGTGAAAAGGTTTTGTGATAAAGCTAAAATCATCTTCATCTATAAATGTTTATTGGTTTAAAAGTACAGTAGAACCCCTCTTAACCGGTCTAGTCGGGACTGACAATCGGGCCGGTTGCCCGTTTGGCCGGTTAATCAGAGGTTCCCCTGAAAAATCGGTTTTCATTGAAAGAAAGCTTATTTAATCAGGTTGCGCTAAGAATTATGCAATTAATATGTTATTGCAACTCATTTTATTGTACATACTGTAAATGTATCTTATATATTATGTTATGTATATTATACATCAAACATGAAAAAATTAAACACTACAAAGCTCGTTTACAGATTCCCCTCTGTCAAGTCTTTTGACACATTTAACCGCGTCTCAAACGAAACCAACACGCTTCCGTGGTTTTCGTAACTCACTCATTTTTATTTACTGTAATATACCCGTCAAAGACTAGAAGAAAATTGAAAAGAAATGTTATATTTTTCATAATATATACTAAAATGATTCGTGGAAAAAAAGCGGCTCATCAAACGTTTTTGTGGGAGTATGTCTGCTATACCGACGGGTGCCAATGCCGCGGTGTTTTTACGGCGCCGACAAAGGGATACCGCTATCGACAAAGTCGTTTGATATCGCCGCCGCGGTGTTTTTACGCCGCCGACAATGGGATACCGCTATCCACAAAGTCCTTTGATATCGCCGCCGCTTTGGTGTTTCAATTACAATTTATTTTCGGAAACTCTCATCCAACTAGTACACTACGATATAGGCCGGTTAATCCGAGGACCGGTTAATCCGAGGCTGGTTAACAGAGGTTCTACTGTATTGTTTATCGTTATATGTTTTCTCGTCTTAATTTATTTTTTAATCATTTGTTTTAAGGAACAATCTTTTGTAAATGAACATGAAACTAGATTTAATTTTACAGTTTTATTTTTTTGGGTGTTAAAATATACAATACTCAAACACTTAATCTTAACCCTTAGCACACTGAATAACAATTTAGGCTATTTACTCATAACGTGCTATTAGGAAACAAAAAAAAATTTGTAATTGTTTAAAGTTCTATTTGATTTTGGGTTCTTACAGATATATTTGGTAAAAAAAAAATGTAGATTGGCTTTAAAATTATTTTTTTATTTTTTTTACAGATTAAAACAAGAAAAAATACTTAATTTCACATTTTTTACCGCCCTGTGAAACAGATTATTTACTTTTTTAATATTTACAAATAAATCATATTAATTTTTTTTATATAAAAGTAGGCCTACTATTTAATTCAAAATAACCTGAATTTCATCAAACAAATAAATTTTTACTAAAAAAAGATTTTGAGAAAAATCAACATACCGTATCAAAAATATCTTTCTACTCCTCATAATAATTACCTACATTCAGGACATCAAAAAAATTACTGATATAGACTAAATATACATATAAACACACAAACAATATTTGCCGATAATACTGTGTCCATAGAAACTGTCTATATTTCAAAATGTATCCTGTAGTTGAAAAAGATGCATTCATTATTTCATCGATAAATTGATCAGAGTTGGTAGTCAGGGTTTGCCATTTTTGTAACTAGCCTATTTTACACAAAATAAAAATGTATATTATAACCTAAAATATAAATAATACAGCCTAAACAAATCAACAATGAACAGCTATAGCAGTGATAACGCTGACAAAACATTTCACAACTGACAGTCATAGCTTACTAGAACGAGAAATCACGGTATACGCGCTGGGGCAGAACATAAAATGGCGCCTGGTTGCTATAAAAACCAAATAAAGTCCAATGACAGGTGATTGAGAACAAATACTGTAGTGGGAGTGTCACTTTACACCAATAGGACATTTCCTTGCACTCTATTGGACTTTAAACGAATTAAAAATACCTGCAGAAGTCAAATAGTGTTGAATCGAGATATCCCGTCATACGCGTTACCAGTCAAGTTGAAAGTTACGTGAAATCCCGTCATACGCATGCTAAGGGTTAAAATATCTAAAATAGTAAACAAGGTTTGTAGATTAACTAGGCCTAGCCAAAAGTAAATGTCACTAAAGAAAAACTAATAATGAATATATTAAACTAAATGAACAAAAAAAGTTAATTAAAATAAAACACAATACCAAAAAACATAAGTCTATTTTTCTAAAATATATAAAAATACAATAAACACTCTTATAAACAGAATATAACAATGTTATTAAACTTCAACTAAACTGTGCTCGAACTTATGTCTGCTCTACCAGAACAACTGTTTATTTACCAGAACTTTAACTCGATTATTTTCCTTCCAAATAAGAAGATTCTTACATCGATTTATTATTATTGTATTAAATGAATCTTTATAGTTTATCAGACTTCATTCATGTAAACTTATTTGACTTTTAATTTATTTTGATTTTTTAATTAATCAGAAATAAATAAACTATGTTATTGTATAAATCATATAATTGCTTTGAAAGTATTTCAATTTGACAGACCAATTTGTGGCTTTTTACATTTTTTATAAATACAACAACAAATTTTTTTTGAAATATCATCATCATTATAGTTTTATAAAGAGTATTTTATAATCATAAGGTTAACTATGTAGTAATTAACAAGCAATTAATTCTACACAAAAATAGTACAAAGTATCTGAAAATAGATACAAAACTGAATTGGAACAAACATGTTAAGTAAAAATGTGAACAAGTTAATGTAAATTTAGTTTAATGAAATGGTTAATCGGAAGACATTCTGAATTACCCATATATAATAAATAGCTCTTTATATAAAAACCTAGTGCATGTACCTAGAGAGTGCACTAATAAAATTAATAATACAAATAAATAATCAGAAAAAAGCAATGTGATGTTAATGCATGATGGTATATAAATAAATCTGATTTATAAAGAAAACTCAAACATAGTTACGTAAGTACACTTGGAACATGAGGAAAGGACTCTTTCAACACCAAAATTATTTTGCAACTACTGGACAGCAATGGCTTAGCACAGCAGCTTAAAAGATTAAAACCCTATTAGTTGGTGCAATTTATTACTATTAAAAATGCCAGTGATAACACGAGAGTGATTCACTAATGGACACACTAAATATGTCCTATGTCTGACAATTGTGATATTTATTATATAAAGATAAATTGTTATCTATATAGATTTTGTCAATTTGAAATTGCATATTATTAATATATAAATGTTCAATTTTCTCTCTTTCCACTTTCCATTTGAGTGAGGATGTGATTTATATCCATCCATATCCCTCCCTCTGACTGATTATTTATTAATGCTCTGGTCTTAAAAAAAAACAACAAGCTAGCTTTTAGAGCTCCCTATTCCCAAGCTTGAAGAGGGAAAAAATTTACATGAAAAAATCATTCATACATTTTTTTTCCCTGAAATCCTAATAATTGTTTAAAACTTGGCTTTACTTGGTGAACAACTTTATGATTTGGTGTTATTATTTTCTTCTCTTCAAACCAATAATCGTGATGTTAGTCCAGAGAATGTAACAGAAATTGAGGATGGAAAATGGAAACTCGTACTATTTTAATGTAATTTAAGTATTATTATCAAAGGAAAGACTTACCATACTTTTTGATCTGTCACTAAGATTTAGTGATAATATTTTAATTCCACACGCAAATAATTTGTGATTAAGACATTTTAATTTCATAACTTCTTCTTCCAAAGGATTATCTGACACTTTCATATAATCAAGAATTTCTTTTAATTTCCATAGCACATTTTGGTAAGACATATTAGCAAAAATTTTGATTCCCTAAAACAAAAAACAGAAAAAATATAATCAACATTATTCATACAAGACAAATTTGTATGAGACTTATCTTATATAATAAAGAAAATTGTGAAAATATTTGAAATGGCAGGCATCAAATTAACTTTTCTCTCTGTTATATAACACATGTATTTTAGAGGAAGTTATTGATTGGTTAAAAATCAATGTAGAAATTTTAAAGGACCTATCCATTTTGAGATACTGTGAGCCCACAAACGTGATTTTCAGAATGATTCTGTCTATCTGTTGTCCATACAGTCCTCTACAACCGAAACAAGTGAACTGAAGATATTTTCACTAAATATTGCGGAATTGTTTCATATTTTTAAAAACTGAAAATTTGACATAGCTACCAAAGGACCAAACCTCATTACACAAATTACTTCAAATTTGAATAAATCTATCCTCCTCCAGTAAAATTTATTAATCACGATTTCCCCCACCCCCATATATGCTGTTTTATGAGTTCTCGTCTATGTAGCTTTATAAAAGACCTAATTACTCAAAATTGGTAATACTGAATTTATTTAAATTTTAATGGAAAGTAATGATCCAAATCATGTTCCACACAATTATTTGACTGGATTATGTTATAGAGGTTTTTGAGCTCGAGCCAAGCCTCTGATAAATCAAGTTGAGATTGAGCCATTTCACAAGCTGGATCTTTTATCAAACTTTAACTTTTATTGACCTCGAGCATTTTAATGAGTTTGAGTTGCCTTTAGCAAGCTCAAGCTTTAATCGAGCCTTTAACGATTTCAAGCTTTAATTGAGCTTTTAATGATCTTAAGCTTTTATCAAGTCGTTTAATAAGTTCAAGCTTTTATTGAACCTTTTAATGAGCTTAACCTGTTATAAAGTTCAACTTTTTTTAGCTATCACTAAATTATATATTGAAATATAAGAAGAGGTAGCTGTAATTGACAATAAATCCAACTACATTAATACAAACTTCTTATTGAAATAAAATAGATTGCAAGCCTATTTCATTCACATATTATCTTAACAATTACAAAAAAAGTTTTTTTATTTTATTTTTTTTGTTATGGGCTGTGATAGCCTCCGTCAGAGGCCTCACCGGCGTCGATCTAAAGGTCTTTTGCCGCCCCAAGTTCATCCTACACCCACTCAGTAATACCTGTCATCCTTATGAAGGAACAGATACTACCTATAGGGTTGTCTAGGATGGTTTCCATCTCCTTCCCCAGAGGGCCTAGAGAGTATAGCCTGGCTCGTCCTAACGCCTCACACTCTAAGAGAATGTGTTCTGCGAACTTTTCAGCCAAACCGCATTTCCTGCAGCAATCCCTATCCTGTGTAGGTGTTTTCTGAGGTGACAGTGGATCGTTAAGAGCCCAACCACCCACCTCATGTTATCCCTTCTAATAGAGATGAGTTGTTCAGCATGTTTCTTGCTTGGTCTAAGTAGCCTCTTTGCAAGTCTACTTGTAGTTGAATTCGTCCAGGCCCTATTCATCCCCTCCGTATCCATGTACCTACCGCTGCTCTGGCATGTCCATAGGAGAACCCGAACACCGGTTCCGGGCCCACGAAAGGGGATTCTGAACCTACCCTGGCTCTCATCTGCTCTCTCATTTCCATCGATACCTGAATGGCCAGGAACCCAGCCCACAGTGACCGTGTTCACCTGACTAAGCTTTATCAATGATGAGATGCAGTCCCATACCAGCTTCGACTTTACTCTAGTCGTGTTTAGTGCCTTAATTTCAGCTTGACTGTCTGTGAAGATCAGAATGTTCTTACCTGTATATTCCATTCTTAGATTCTCCTTGATACATTCAAAGATTGCACCTACTTCTGCTTGGAAAACAGTAGCATGATTGCCTAGGCACAGTACGATGGAACTCTCTGGGTTAATCCCATTTATACCACCGCCTGTACCCATCTCCATTTTCGAGCCATCTGTAAACCAGACATCCTGCTCGTTATATAACCTCTTTCCAGACTCCCATTCTTCCCTAGAGAAGATTTTCGTCTTGAATGGCTTATCTAATGAAACATTAGGTATCATGTGATCTGAAGGCATGTCTAACACTTCCTTGTTGACCACTTGATTTATCCTGCAGTGACCGATCGCTGGCCATCTCATTCTCCAGCAACCCGTTTGCTGCAGTCCATATGCATTGGAAGAAAATTGGTATCTTTTCTTGTTCAATATCATCTATTTGTGGGTAAACGTATAGTTCTAACATATCACAATAAATATTCCCATTAATTGCCTTTTCTGCAAAGATGAAAGGTCCGACGATACGATCATGCACCAATCCACACCAAACATTGACTTTGGGCGAGTCTCGCTGATGTTCTATGAATTCATGCGGTGGCTCTGACCTTCAAATCCTACAATTGTGTCGATTGACAGACCCACTTACGTGAAATGTCGCCTCATCAGAAAACATGACATTTTCCAGGAAGTTCTCATTTTCTTCAATGTTGTCCAAAATGAAGACTGCGAAATCGACTCTTTTCACTTTGTCAGTGATCTTGATTTCATGCAGAAGTTGAATCTTATACGCACATAATTTAAGCCTCTTTCGCACCACTTTATACACGGTAGACTTAGGTATTCCCAACTCCAAACTTCGTCTTGCCAATGACTTTTTAGGGCTACGAGTACAAGACGTACGGATTCGTTCCACATTCTGTTCAGAGACTGAAGGCCTACCCGGTGACTTCCCTTTTAAGACACTACCTGTTTCCCGAAACTGATTATACCAATTGAGTTAGTTATACCAATAGTTTTGCTAGTAGGTGCAACACCGCCATATTCACGTCTATAATTTCGCTGAACTGTGATCACTGAACTTGATTGAATAAACCAAATCACACATTGAGCTTTTTCCTGTGGCATAGCCATGACTGTTGAATAGTGACTGGCCGGCGCTCTTCCCCCACCACGCTCGCTCCAAGGTCATGCACTGGTGCCAACTGAGATCGAATATTAGCCAAAAAATCTTGACAATATACTGAACTCAAGTTTGAAAACCGAAACTTTATTGCTGGTTTCGTTTTTTAATTATGATTTTTTTAAATCAAGGAGTTCTTTTATAAACACCCTGTATATTCGAAGCTGAAGGGACCAATGGAAAAATTCAAATTATCCAAAATTATTACTTTTTCAAGTTTTAGGGTTCTCAAAATGCTTGAAATAATAATGAAAGTGTATATGTACATTATATAAGTTGTATTGCTTTATTTTCACTAATCAAAGTTAATAAAGGTATTTTATTATACACAGTACTAGTATATAGTAAGTTTATACACATACGTGTACACTAAATTAAAGTTTGACAAAGTCATGTGAAATATCCGATTGCTTTGTAGATTGCTTTATTTTAGGGTTTGGAAAATTCTCAAGTCCCGTACGTTTAGAGAATGAAAAACAGCTTCACTTAAATTGGTTTGTCCTTCAATGTACTGATGAAACACACAGAATTGCCTTACCTAACACAAAATGTTAATGTCTTGTGCTGAACATGTGGTTTACTCAAACACATGGTGATCACTCTCACAAACAATCACTTTCAAAACACAAAAGACTGTGACAAGCAGAGGCACAATACTGTAACAACAGACCAAGACTGAGCAGAGCATCGATCAACAGACTACCTAGAGAACTCTCAGAAAGTGAAATTCTCGAAAGGCAATAGCACACCTGAAATTAGATCGTGTGTCCAAACAATAGCGGCTAGGCTTTTATCATTGGGCAGTGTCCTATTCAGTGTAAAGTATAATTCTCGGAAGGTGACAGTACAAGATTTTATTTTTAGTCTTGATACAAAAATTTCGAATTAAAGAACTTGACTTCGAATTATCTATAATTTTTTACATTCATATAATAAAAAAGAGATTAACCAACCCAAACTTTGAATTAATGGCAATTTCGAATTAAAGATATTTGAATTAAAAATGTTCGAATTATCTATGTTCTACTGTAAAATATCACATTAATATCTCTACAATACTATGAAAAGAGTAAAAAAGTTACAATTAATTTACAATGAATAGAATATAACATTTATAAGTAAAAAAAAAAAAGAGCATTCAGAAAATCCTTATAAATGAAAAACTATTTTCATATAGGTAATGTATTGTTTTAAATGTTTATCTTATCACTAATAATTGATGACATGATGTTTACATTATAGGAATGGGAAAATTGTTACAAAAACAAAAGTTTATAAATTTAGTTTTATTTAATATTAATTGTGTTTTAATAAGTTTTAAAATTGTTTAATTTACATCTTTTTCCCCCTATTTTTGATGGTTATATTATAAAAAATACTAGCGTTCTTCTATAACTATCTATAATATATGACAGTACTAGTGCTGTGTCCGTTAATGGGTAACAGCTAACTGTCAACGCTCAACGCAGTTGATGAAGAAGTGCATTAACTGCTAACGTTGATCAACTGCTTAGTGCTTGCAGGTGACGTATCAGTGGTTGTTTGTTAGCGCCAGCAGCCCACTCGATGCACGCGCACCCAGCTACACATACACTTCTCAGTCGTCTGTTAGTTTAGTTGAGCAACTAAAGCGAATCAATTAATGTCAACGATTATTCATCAACGAATCAACGTATGTTTCTGCTGTAGCCTACTATTTTACTCATTTACACGTGCACACTGAACAAAGACACTTGGTCTTCTGTTCTGTCTGGCAGGTTAACGTTAGCAGTTTTTTCAACAGTTAACCACACTCAATGTTAACTGGTGTTGACGTTGACTGTTGTTAGCGTTAATGCCCACCACTAGACAGTACATGTACATTGTGAATTAGAAGTCAATCAGACTTTTTGTTCTATATTTAATATGTCTAAATTTCTTGATATTGTAAATAGTTTTAAATTGGAAAACAAACAGATATAAAGCATATGAATTTACAGCACAAATATGAATTTAATATTTATATTGTTGTCATTTTAATAATTGGGCAATGAAATGCAATTTACCCTTTATTTCTGCAGAGTATTTAAAAGAACATGCACTTACTAAAACATCTTGCTTTTGAATTGAGCTTTGTAGACCTTTAATAGCCAGTCCCGATACAGGAGTGTCTGTGAGGTTGTAAATCTTTGCAAACGCTGCAGTCTTTTCTAATATAATTTTTACTTCTTCATCTATTAGCTCCGTTTCCTGGAATGACAAAATATTTTACTGTTTTGTATTATAACTCCATGAAATGTTTATGAAGTTCTAGTGTTTATCCACATTTTTTTAGAATATAATTTTATTTTTAAAACTAATATACAATACAAGTAGGCCTAGTGTCTTCATTAGTTTGCAATCTGCTATAGTAAAAAAACAAATTATAATATATAAATAAACGTTGAGCTTGACTTGTGAGATAATATTCGATGGAATAAAACTCGAACACAAGTTTTCACAAAAAATATATTTACTTAATCAAACACTTTTTTAATGACAAAGTCGCCATTAATTATAGTTTAGTTATTGTAGTAGCTCATGTATCACTGAGGATAGCAACATGTTTGATTAAGTAAATGTAATTTTTGTGAGAACTAGTGTTCGGTTTTATTCCATATAACAAATTATAATGTTCAGTGTTACATTTATTTTTTTAAATAAATAATTTATTTTTATAAAATATCAAACTGTAACACAAATATATAAAAATAAAGATGAAATATTTCAGACAACAATTTGCAAGACTTCAGATAATCACAATAATGTATAAAATTCTAATTTTCTTTACAATTTATTGTTTTTGTTTTAAAGCGAAACAATCACAACTAAAATAATAATAATAATAATAATAATAAAATTTGAATTACATTAAAACACTAAAACTAGTTAGAAATTGTAAACTTTGATAAAATATAATATACAATATAACACGTTACAAGTCTATAAAGAGGCCCTGCAACAAAGATATAAACTATGACAAGACACATCATCAAAATATTCGAGGGCTGTAAAGGGCCCCAAATCAGTTTAATGTAAAGTTAAAAACAGATCAGAACTGACAACAAGAATCTTTAACTTAAAGTAAAAATCTTTGATTGATGTTCTTCTAAAATACACATAATAAGGGTTGTAATATCTTATGTCTTTGTCCAGAATTTCATAAGAGAAGATTCCCTCATTCCCACATTTTACTTGTGTTAAGGTAGTCCGACAAATTAACTAAATATTTTTATTACACCTGAAATTCCTGATCCTCATACAGATCCCATACTTAACATCATTGTATGATCAGAAATGTATGGTCCCCAGTACATGTGGACAAATCAATCCAAACATGATCTGTATGAAAAATGGACAGTCCACTAATGGTTGCCTACAGATTTCAATGATAAAACAAACCTTAACGTCAATGGACATCCCTTATACTGGAGAAAAGATAGTGGAATAAATTTTATAGGGGCAGAGTTAGTGGTAGATAACCGTTGGATTGTCCATATAATCAATATTTGACACTAAAATATGACACACACATTAATCTCAAAATTTATTATTTGATAATTTCTGTTACATATTTGTATAAATATGTATTAAAGTGTCATGATTGTGCATCAGTAGGTTTATATACAATAGATCAACAACAACTCAGTGTTGATGAAATCAACTTTTATTTGGATCGTCGGTGTGTCAGTCCCTGGGAGGGTATGTAGAGGCTTTATGAAAGATGCCTCCTTGATCGTCCGTATGTCATCGTATCCACCAGTGCAAATGATTTACATTGAGCCTGGAAAGGACTTGAAAGCAAACATGAACAAGACAATGAAACTTACGGCTTATTTCAAATTATGACAAAAAGAAGAAAATTCGTGATAGTATTTGTACTCACAGATCATTTCACCTAAATTAAGGATGAGAGTAAACCACAAAACTGATTTGCAAACTCCATTGGGGAATTTCCACTGTAAACCCTGCTGACCATGAAAGGTATTTCTTATATGTTCATCTACTGCATATGAAAGGTGTAACAAATGTCTCAACAGCAACATGAATTGTTCACCAATGTGTGCTTTTTTTGTACACCAACGAACATTCGTAAACTTTGGAAAAAGATCCACAACCAATTATCAAAGAACTTCGGCATAACTCATGATGTTGAAACTAGCAAAACCATTACTATAGAGTGTTTAGAAGAAATTTTTAAACAATTCAGCTGCCATTCTGAAGACTTCAGATGTGAAACCTAAAAATTCCAATTTTCATGTTAATGGCAAAAGATACATCAAAGAAGAAAATCAAAAGGGGATGAAAGCTTACGCCAAACTGAACAATTAACAGCATATTCAAAACAAGCCGACCTACTTTGGAGAGCATCATTGATAATTTGTGATGAAGTTTTAATGGTTCCAAAACACAGCCTAAAAATTGTTAATCAACTCGTCGAGATATTTTCAATGCAAACACACACCTCGGACAAAAAACAACAGTTCGGTGGCAACTTAAGGCAGGTACTTCCTGTTGTCAAGCACAGAAACAGAATGACCACAATAAAACAAAACACTACAATCACCACTGTGTGGAACAATACATAAAAGAAAACTGATATAAAATATGAGAACATACGATCCAGTTCAGTAGTTAGCTGCTACAGGTGGGAAGTGGAGAACTCAAAGTGAAACATAACATTTCACCAAACACAGTCATGATTACCAACACAATATACTATGTCGAAAACGGGATAATTGCGAAAGTGTTCTCAACTGGCAGCATTAATGCCAACAATGTCAATGACCTTATCAACACAGCCACCTGCCCAAAAAATTAAGACTCCAAAAAATCAACGAACACAATGTCCAAAACATTTTAGAAGGAGATTGCAAAGTTTACTCGAGTTGTGATTCCACACAATCTGACCAGAGGACTGACAACTTATTATATTCTTTAGAATTGTTAAATAGTTTAAACCTATTATATATAGCATTGCCAACACATAAATTATTTTGAAGAAAAACATTATTGTCATGTTGATCTGAAATTTAAATGTTAAACACCCTCAAACTGCATTTCAAAAATTTTGTCCCGCAAAGCAATGGACAGTTGTCGTTTATCGGAACAAAAACACATTTTTTTGCAATTCAACATTTCACCCACATAAAATCAGCCTACCACAGTAAATTTAATACCGTTGGAAAGCTAATGTTCCAAAGATGCATATTAATTCATGTCAAAAAAAAATACCATAAAAAGTTGTAAATAATATTTAATTAATTGGTAAAGTTTGTGTATTGTGTGGCAAACAAGTAACGCAACAACTGCACAGTTCTGAAACACAAATTTATGTCATTCTTTCTTTAATTTTCACAAATGACCTATGGTAAATTTCTGTCTCACAAATTTACCATAACACTGTTCATAGATCAAATTCGTCTTTCGATCTTTGACTTTCTGTTTTAATATATAAAAATTAAACAAAATCAAGAATTTTAACACGTTTTTACACGCTACAACTCACAATGAGCATAGTAAATATTATTTTATTGAAAAGAGTGAAAATGTTCAATCTTTCATAATCATGTAACCTAAAATCTTTCTCACGAAAGATAAAAATTCGATAAAGTTTTATCTTTTTCCGCAAGAGTGTACCACATCACGGAACGGCGCGATATAAGAAAATGTGAACTCAGGGATCATATAATTTTTGAAAATGGTAATTCTTGCCCAATAGCATAAGTTGACAATATTTTATAGTATTTTTCATCCTCTTTCGAACTATGTATTCGAAATTATTGTAAGTCTTATAGTTTATGAGATATATACATACAATGAAGTGCTACTATAATTAACGTCGTCTGTTGTATAAAGTGGTGCTTACCGAGCTTTGAAGAATTGATATTTATATTTGATATTATCCTGCTGATCTTTAAACTGCTGTAAAGAAGAAATTTAGATCTACAAGTTGGTATAAAGATCTAGTTCATAGGTGTGATATTTCTTTGGCAGCAAATATTAGAAAGTTGTCTTTCCTAAGTGTAAACCGTCTCGATCTGGCTTACTTGCATTTTTATTGCCACATTGTGTGTAAAGTTATTTTGTTACAGGCCTAGCTTCGCCTAGGGTGCAAAGTTGTTGTTGGTTAGTACAAAGAAACTAATTTATTTACTTATTTAAATTTATTTGTTTTTGTTTTTACCAACATTTATGCACAAATAGTACAAATACTTTATATATCTTTAAAAAATTTAATGGTAAATATAGGCTTTCAGTGTGGAATTTTGATTTCGGTTTTTGTAAGAATTTTTTATTCCTGACATACTAACTCCAAAATTTTCACTACACAGCTAAATTCTATGCGCCTTTTTGAGAAAAGTGATAATAAGAAGTTGTGTCTCCCATAATATTACTATTTTTTGTGATTTTTTCTAAATAGGCAGCCTAACTTTTGAGCAAATTTCCACTTTCTACGTAAAAATTAATTTTGTCTAATAAAAATTATATAAATTGATTTTTGTTTTTAGCAACATTCATGGATTAATATAGTACAAATACTTTTCTATATTATCTTTTATTTATTTTATGGTAAATATAGGCATTGATGTGGAATTTTGACATCGGATTTCATAAGAACTTTTCATTCCTGACATACTAACTGCAATTTTTTTTAATCTAAAATGTGTTCAACTACACAGGTAAATTCTATGAATTTTTCTGAGAAAAATGATAATAAGAGGTTGTGTTTTCCATAATATTACTATTTTTAGTGATTTTGTTTTCAAATTAGGCCTAAGTTGTTAGCTAATTTAGTAAAAAAAATATTTCATATGAAGATTTTATAAATTGATTTTATCAAAATTTATTTACAATTACATTACAAAACTTTTTATAGTTTTTATTACATTACAAAACATTACTTCTTGAAAAAATGTGCTAATTTTGTTTTTGTTTTTATTTTGATAGGCTTTTCTGTTAAATGTTCACTTCATTTTTTGATTCCTAACATACTTACTCCAACCAAAACCTTTTCATCCAACTTTTTTTTCATTACACAGATAAATTCTAGAAAAATGATACCTTACAAATTGGGTTTTGTATATTACTATTTTTTATCATTTTTTTTTATTTTTTTTATTATTATTATTTTATTTTTTTTTTTTTAAGTTCTAACTGTTTATGCTAGTTCTAGAGTTTAAACAATAGGGCAAGAATGGCATCACACACCTCCATGAATAAACTGTCAGTGCTCGGTTAATTGACTCTAGAAAAACTATTGTCATACAATGAATTAATTTCACCCAACCACGCCTTTCCAAATGACCAGAAAACAGTTCCATTGAAAGTTGTCTTTCCAATGAATATCAATAACGCTTGGAAGAACTGAACTACACTTACTAAATGCTGTAGTTATTCATGGACAACTCTATGCCACTAAATATAATAACAATATTTTTAGAAAATGACAAAAACATATCAACGTGATTACATTATGACATCAAATATTGTATATAAAAAGTTATTGTAAATAAATTCATATCAATAAACTCTTTTTTTCTATTTTGTGTATATACACTTTTATGAGTATTTAATTTCAACAATCCAACAAAAAAAGTAAATATTTTTTTCTAGAGGAAAAGAGGGGAAGGTTGAATGTATATAAATTTTGAAGGTTAAACTAGTACTTTATATACCTATAAATATAGGTAGAAATTTGTGACGAATATCCACCAAACTTGGTATAAACACAGACTTTTATAAAAGATTTAACAAACTTCTTAACCAACAAAAAGCTCTGGTAATCACAATTGTTATCAGGTTTTCAGTAATTTTGGTATAAATATTGGTTTTTTTTTTTTTTTTAGAATTACTTGAACATGTTTATCAGACAACAAAGTCTGAATATTGGAAAATATTATTTAGCAGATCTTTTCACTCTAGCCATCATAATTTTTTTTCAATATTTTATAACACTGAAATTTACAACTGCTAAGATAAGATCTCTAAACAAAAGGAACAACAAAAATTAAAAGATTTTGTTGGCTAATTATCTCCATTATTTATAAAATTACTCATCTTGATTTTTTTTTTTTTTTGAAGTTTACTATAAACACACTGAATATTCCATCCTCAATACATATCTAAATGTTTAGTATTTTCATGGTCATTGTACAGTCAACAGTTGTTAGTTTGATAAGTCAATTTTTCCTAGAGTGGCTAATTTCTAACTTTTAGAGTGGCACGTTAGCAAATACGGGAATGTTAGCATTCTTTTTTCAAACATGTACCAGAATTGCTGAAACGAAGCATCATAATGTTGATCTCATCACCACTTACAATTTAATGTACCAAATAAATTCGCTAAGTAAAGCATCAGCTACAGCGCTCTCATACCCAATTTTTAAGGTGTGGGCCAGCTTAGATATGCATCAGCCTTATTTCTCTACCATCGTAAACTATTAAACCGTGTCAAAGTTATTGCAAGGATGGACAAACATGTCGATTTAATCACTAACTCTCCGCAAATATTGGTAGACTACCATTACTAGTTCGAAACTAAGTTAAATATATGTGTTTTTTAACTAAACAAACTAAATGCAGTCAAAATACAGTAATCTCAGTTTAAGTGTAATTATTTATATCAATTATGTATCCTGTGTATGAATATAATTCATCTGTGATAGAACATAATAATATGAATTGAAGTTCTCATGCACTATCATAGTGAACTGTGCAACATAACTGATCTACTAGCTCCAGAGATAAACTTCACAAGGTATGAATCCATGTTATTTGTTTTAAACATAGATGATTAATTTAATTTTACATAGGGTCAAACACATAAATGATAAGAAAGTTGGGTACTTACGTATTAACGCCACCGCAGCAGAAGTTGCGCTAATGCACATGCGCCAATAAAGAGCAAACTGGTTTAAGGGAAGCAGAATTCCATTATATATATATATATATATATATATATATATATATATATATATATATATATAGGCCATATATATAAGGTTTGGCCAGGTGTTTATATATATAGCTACCTGGCCAAACCTGTCGTGATATATAATTATATCGCAAAGTAAGCAAATATTGGCACATGCGCATTAGCAACTTCTGCTGCGGTGGCGTTAATACGTAAGTACCGAAAGTTGTCAATTATATTTTAATTAATTGGTCCTCCATTACTTACAATTTATTATACCAATAACTATTGTTTGTCTGGTCCTATAAGAACATATTTAACATTTACAAATTGTTAAGAAAAAGATGCAATTTGAATAATTATACATCATTATAGTTTACTAATAAATAATGTATTAAATAAAATTAGTTTTGTATATCGTATCAATGGAAAAACAATGGAAATACTTTTATTGCATCATATGTACACAAGCTATGTGTTTAAAACTTGTAATTGTATTATTGTTTTATTGTTCAAAATTCACCATTTTACAACAACAGCTATTTCTGTTATAAAAACAACAAATATTAGTACTACTTCCTGTTTAACATTTTGGCAATTAAATATTACAGTTTGTATTTTATATCATTAACCACAGCAAAATCATTCAAAAATAGATATTGTGCCAAAATAACCTTGAATTTGTTGATCTTTTGAAATAAATTACATAATATAGTTTAATCATCAACTGTTTAGTATAAAATAACAATAAATAAGCAATAAAAATTAGTAATAAACACTCAAAGCAATAGTACTCAATTAAAATGAATTAGTCTAGTAATGTCACTTGGAGTAAAAATACTTACTTCACTGGTAACTATTTTATTTACAGTAGGAACAAAAGATTCCTGAACAATTTTTGTTTGTAGACTTTTTTGTTTAACTGAATATAGTGCTTTCTGTTTTTCAGGCATGTTATTAACAATTATTGATAAATGATACAAACAGTTATGGATCACTTTTACATTTTCAGATGTTAAAGCTATGCGTTGGAGTTCATCTATGATTGGCACCATCATCTATAAACAAACAATGGTAATTAGTATTGAAGCTTCCCCCAGATTTTAGTCGCTAAATATCATACAAATTTAAAGTAGGCTATTTACCTTGTTTGTCATTAATCTGATATTTTTTAACAATGTGAAATAATTTTCAAGCCTAAAAATCCATTAATATGGAAGAAATTTAAATAAAATCAACATTATATCATTAGAAGCCATGAAGTAAGAAGCCATGAATTACGAGATTCATGGCAGTATCGCGACAGTTACTATAATATTACGAAATTGGTAGATTTCACAATGTTGACCTAATAAAGGACAAAGGTCTGGGAAGGTAATTATATATATATATATATATATATACCTTTGTCCTTTGATTTACACACCGTGATTTACACCAATGTAACATACTGCATATAACATAAACATAGACTCGTAATGCAGTCACTAACTTAACTCACATTGTCATTATATTACATGAGCACTGAAACCTTCTCTAACTTGATTAAATTAGTCGTACAGAGTAATGTATACATTTGTCCCAAATATGCCTTAATTCACTGTGTCTAAAAGTGTCAGTTTCTTCAATTTAATGGTAAATTTAATTTTTGAAACTTGAAAATGTTTCACATTGACAAACAAGGTAAATTGTATAATGATACCTTAATTCAGGGTTATAAATAGACCATCACCTCAGGATACCATATCATCAACCACAAGACACTGACCACCACCAAAATAGTCACACACCTCAAGCTACCAACCACATAGCCCATTTCAATACATGTTCCATGTCATCCATCTAACCCAAATAAATATATAGCCTATAGCCATCACAAATTGTAACTTGTATCATTTTAAAAAATATTGATTGTGTTTTAAGGTGTAGACCAAGATAAGATATATAATAAGGAAGTGAAGAAAAAGAAACAAGAGAGGTTGTTATAAGCAAGGGAGGAAAAAGAAGAGGAGAACAGTATTGTTGGTGAGGACACAAAAGCCAGATGCCTTAAACAAGGGCTCTTCAAAAAAATATATTAATACTATCTCAATAATTATAAGAAAGATATAAACTGGTGATACAAAACCAAAATACTTAAGAGCAGTAACCAGTATCAAGACTAAATTGTTAATAGAAGAGTTGTTAACTATGATAATAACAAACTTGATAAGTGACCAACTTCAATTAAACCTTCATTAAATAGCTACTTCAAACAAATATCTTGTGAAGATAAAATAATATAAGAATAAATAACTATAAACTGACACCTCAATTAAACATTTTGCTTTTAAAATTAATTCCTACTAATATTCATAAATTGTAAAGTCATCCTTCATGATTACATATTTTACAGTCTGTCACCCATATAGATTTAGGCATCGCTAAAACAATTTATTAGCATTAAGTTATCCTTTAACACTTAGAGTGCGGCTAGGTTGCTGGCACCATATTTCTTGCCAAGCGCTGATGGTGTGTATGGTGCCGGCGGGGCAATACACTTCACTCTGTTACCAGCCCAACTGTGGCTCCGCAATTCCGGGGTAGGTACGATCGGTGACATAGGCGGCATAGCCGCAGTCAATGTGTTAACACTTTGAAGCCTAACTCTCTAACGCGCTGCTTTCCTAATATGCCTGGGGGTTTTGAACGTTCCTCTACTATTTATCAATTTGGAAAGGTCTGAATAAAAACACTGCAGTTGAATTAACCATTGAAAAGAATCAGGAAAAGCTTACGGACCAGTTCTGGGAGTGTGGAGAGGATATGTAATGATGAACATGGAGTAAGCAGTGTGAGGAAGTGGAGGGAGAGATAGTTATGAATAAAATTGAGTTCTTCATTAAGCTTATAACTTTATTTTGCAATGGCAAATTGGTGTAGTTTGAGCTCCCATTATCATTTGGAAAAAGTAAATAACATATATTAAATTATTTTTGAAAAGCAAGAATTGTTTACCATTGAAACAAAATAGGCCCATCATAAACTAGTAAATAGGCCTACTTCTTCGGAATATAACAGGATTATAATCATTAGAGATCTGCACAAATAGAGATTTTTTCATTCGTATATGAGGTATATGGGTATATGAGGTAATATGAGGTTTATACAAATTAGGAAGAAAATAATTATATTTTTCTTTGAAATACACATTTTTTTTTTAACAATTTAAAACATATAAAACACATAATTAAAAACATTTGAAAGTGGCTTTCATTATTCAGATCAGTAAAAATCTAAACTTACGTTGATCAACCATCATATAAAACGTTCAAATGTATCAGGCCTATGACAGAATGTACACATATTCAGCATATCTTTTATTTTTAAGCTGATTCCGCAGTGACACTAGGTGGCTAAATATAAAAATTTAATATAAATCGGTATAGCCTAATTATAAATGTGTTATAAATTATTATAATTATATGTTATAATTATTTGTATGCTTTGTTTTTAAAACCTTTCGATTCTAATTTTTTAAATCTAAGATAAATTTTTAATGAGAATAAAATTTATACAAAGAAAATTATTTATATGTTACCCAGAATATTAATATAATGAATCCATTTATTGATTTCAAATAATGTACATTCAACCCTCCTTCACAGTAAGTAACCAGAATAGATGCAGAAAAATTCTCTCGTATTAGGTTATATTATCACCCAGTTCATATTAGTAGTGTCATATAAGCAGTATTTCTCGTTATGTTCAATTTGACATTAATGTCGACTTTGTGTATTTTTATTTTATATAAAGTAATTTACTCCAATTTTCAATAGAAAATTTTAATAGATAATATTTTGTTTTAATTTGACATTTTATAAACAGTAGCTTACACCAATTCTTAACCGATAACCTTATGCTTTGATTAATTTCTATGATATATATATATATATATATATATATATATATATATATATATATATATATATATATATATTTTATATAAAGTAATTTACCTCAATTCGCACCCAGTAATTTTATGTATGAGATTTTTTTTTTTTTACATAATCCCGTAATTTTTTGTTTACTAGGCATGAACTTTTTTTTTATTAGGAAAAAGTTAAATTCAGATTCAAGTTTTGTGTATAGCACACGCATGTTTAATTTAACGAAGTTACAATAGGCATGAAAACATTATCAGAATTCTTCCACTTTATCTGTGGGAGTTTAAGAAGGTGTAAGAACAAACTCCATTCCACCCTCTGAGTGTACAAAGTAAAAAAACATCCGCCTTATCCGGAAATATTATTTATATCATCAATCATCATTGATCTTTTCGTTTTTCAATTTAGTACCAAGTATAATGCTAACATTCACAAAATATCACACAAAAAAAAACAAAAAAGAATCTTGAAGTTAATAAAAATCTCTGCTAACAGCTTATAGCGATGTAGATGTAGGGACTCTTATATTTGCAGAAAGAGTACTTATTTTAACCAGTTAAAATAAAACTCTCTAAACATAAAATAAAATAAAATTCGCATCAATTTCACACCAAGCAGTCAACAGTTATCATAAAAATAACGTTTTTCACCACAATAAATTAACATGCACAGATGCATTTCGCTTGCTTATATCTATTTGGTATAAGAAACAATATATATTTCCTTGTTAGTGTAATGATTCACAAGTATATTTTCTTAGTCACAATTGAAAAAAAAAAACAATTCATTTTTTAGAATTTTTTTTAATTTCTAGTCTACAACTAAAACAGATTGTTGATGATCCTGACAATTATTAATCAAGCTAAACAATAAAAATAATAATAGAACTGTATTAAAATGTTAAAATAAAAAGTTAAAACAAACTATTGTTGCTGAGTCTAAAAACCGATCATATTTACATGTGAATAGATTGACCTGATAGGTTTTAAAACTGTAAACGAAAAGTCGTTACTCTTTACATTCAATAATTTCTTATGCTTTATTTTGCATGTTGAATTCGGTTTCTTCTACTTTTTACAGATAAAGAGTTACGTAGGGATATAAAGGTAATTTTTGATGATTTTATAAATAATACATAATATGCATTTACTCTGAATATGTCTAACTTACATAAAAGGAGAACAAAATAATGGTGTAACAGTAAAATTTAATATTTGTAAATAGTTAAAAATTAATAATTTGCATCTTGAAAATCTTATTATTTTATTTTCTAGCATTTAAGTTTTACTCAACTTGTAAATAAGTACAGGAAATAACATCTGTTGACCATCATGCAGGCTTAAACTGCCTAACGGTTATTTTTTCCAAGAAATGAGAATAACACAATGGTATCATATTTGGACTTAGATACAGAGTCTCTATTAACGTTTGGCTTGGGTTTTCATTATTCTTCCGGTACCTTTTAATTTGTCCATAAACATTATAATTTATAAGGGGGAAAAAAATGATTCATCTTGATTCGAAATAATTTTGTGATCCAATTTGAGATGGAATCTCGATCGCAATAATATTCAATTCGTCAATTTTGAAGCTTCGCCGACCCCTACCCTATATATTAATGAAAACACATTACAAAAAACCACAATTTAACTAGCACAATCTGTCAATAAAATCATTTTTATTCTTCAACATTTGTATAAAGTATTAAACATAAGAACCTCACCCTATTTTTAGAAGGAATTTAGTTAAATAGAAAAAAATATATCTTCCATGAACTGAAAAATTAAAGAAAAGTTAAGCTGACTGTTGAGGGGAGAAGTGAGGAAAGACAGACCCGGGATTAAAAGTAGATTAAGATTTTGTATCTTTTGTAATTGAATAACTCAAAATAATAATTTTAAATAAATAATCTTGTTAAAACATACAAATTTATGACTGAACTTTATAACAGGCCACCAAAGTGTAGACTCAAATTTGACAATGGGAATATTCACAAATTTTCCCAAACTTAAAATAAATCTAGGCTTAGCATCACTTAAAGAAAAAGAAGGCTGACAAAAAACAATCTACGTAGAATTCAGAAACCAAATATAAAGTACGGAGAGATTTATAAGTTGTTTCATGGCAACGGAACAAACGGGTGTGGCTAACTTAGAGATAAAATATGGCAGACATTCTATGCCAGAAATCCCACCAATAAATACAAACACAATAACAACATAAATTGACATGACTAGCAATACAGAAATAAATTTACCAGAATTTGATAATGTAAATAATTCTAGCACAAGTACAGATACATAACAGAAGTTAATGTCTTAACTCGTAATGATAATGGGAACAAAACTGTGGAACAAGATGGCATCATTTCACCTAGCCCAGAACAAAAAATTCCAATGAACCCAATCGACTTAATCCAGAGTCTATTCTTCGCAATGAAGCGTTTTATACAACACAATACATACATATTTTAGAAATACAAACGTAATATGTATATTCAAATAATAAAATATGAGAACAAAACTTCCACTTAACCCTACAAGTGGCAATGATAAAAACATTCCATTTTTGCTCATTTTTCAATACTTTTTAAAAATGCAGAAAAAAATAATAGTATTATCCAAAAACCAACTTCTTATATATCATTTTCTTCAGAAACGTTCATAGAATTCATTTATGAAATGAAAAAGTCATATAAATAAACGACATGGAAATGAAGCCAGGAAATATATTCACGAAATTATTTTTTTAAGATTATTCATATAACTTGGTTTTAAATTTTTTTTTTTTTTTTTCGGGTAATATATTGTTTAAGTTGCTGCAGGTAACAACCAAAGTTTGGTTATGGATTCAACTTAATAACTAACACAAATACTTAAAACTAATTATAAAAAAATTTATTATATTTTAGTTGGGATGTGTAAGGGTAGATAGTTCTTAACAATTTTCATTCACCAAGTTTCTGATGACGATATTATAGTAACCAATTATTTTGTGTGTACTTCTGTAGATGAAGCTATCTAATATCTTTCGACCTGATTTCAATGTTCAATTTGATTCATATTTTACTGTTATAGGGGAACTTTTAAACTCCTATAAATGCAATCTTGTTGCTTATAATGCTGGTATAAGAGTGCTCCCTAACAATCCCCCACAACCTCCTTCTTTCTCCTGTAGTTTTGTTTTTGTTTCTTCTTCTTCCTTTTTGACTTCTCTGTCTTATTTTAAATATTGTTTTATTATTTGATGGTTACAATTTGATTTGAATGTTATTTGACTAATGTTAATATTGAGATGTTAATGAAAATGTGTTATGTATGCGTTTGATGGTGATCAGGGTCTTCTGACTTATAATATGTTAAACTGAGGTGATAGTTTATTTATAACTAGAATTACAGTATCGTTATACATAGTATAAATAGAGGTTTATTTTTTAATAAATACTAACAAGGATGTAAAATTAAGTAAGATATAATATAATTTAAACGCAATATGTAAAAGTTTAAGAATAGTACTAGAAATGAATAAATTGTGAAATATAAAATAAAGTGATATCCAGTTTTGTGAATTAACAAAGAGATCAAACTAAATTTGAAGAAAAATAACTTAAGCCCATTATTGAACAACCCAAGGCAACTTGGACAACAGTAGAAGGGAATTCCATAAAAACTGTCATAAGAGCAAGACCAGTTTTACAGCTCCTGAGAAAACCAAATTGAACATTTAAATATTCAGTAATTGTTGTATGGGAAATAGACATTTCTCAAGTGAAGTAAAACACTAGAGGTTAATTTAAGACTAAGCTGCAAAATAAAAAGGTAATATCCAACCAATGTTTTATCATTAGAACAAAAAAAAAGGAAACATTTTAATATAATAAAATTAATCCGTTATAATAAAATTAATGTTATAATAACATTTTAATAAGTTAATAAACACATAGTATATTAACTTTTTACAAGTATGTCTACTTGTATTGTTTATAAAGACTATTGGAAATTAAATATAAACATTAATAATTACTAATTTAAAAATAGAAAACTTTGAACTTTAAGTACATATTTAGAAGCAATTTTGAAATAGAATTTATTTAATTTAACTATAATTGTGTAGATTCAATAGTTCAATAAATTTGTAAACTTAAACTTTGCTATTTTTAAGCATGTTAGAATAAGTGGTATATGCAAACATATTGAGAGCCTCGAAGCTGAAAACCCCGAGAAAAAAGATCTAACTAGTTTGCAAATAAAAGAAATATATATATATATATATATATATATATATATATTTACCAATAACAACCATTTAAAAAAAAAAAGTTCAGTAAATTCAAAAACTCATAATTATAACAGATACATAATATTATGTACATACTTTATATCCATGATGGTGCTGGACCATCGGCCATCCGGACGATTGAATGCCGGACTATTGAAAGTCTACTGTATTTATAATACAGATTATAGAAAATAAAACATGTAAGCTGCTATGTTCACAGTACTCTAGACTCAAGACACAAAATGTTTAACAAATTAACATATAAATGTATACCTACCTCAGGATTATTACTACAATCAAAATATTGTGGAATAGCAAAAAAATACACCAAACATTTTTGATCATTTTCATTTTGTTGCATGAGGTCAATAAGCCTCTTGCTGAAATATTTTGTAATACTTTTTTGGTGGTTCATAGTCAATATCTGAACTCTGGTCTGCAGCAATTCTTTTGGCAGTTCCATATTATCCTAAAAAATAATAAAATATTGTTTATTAAAGTGACATTAATGTACACTTTGAATAAGAAAATCGTATAACAAGTACTTTCTTAACAATAGTCTTTAAATAATACTTTACTTTTATTTTATTTACTCCGTACTTCCATTAGATATTTCTATAATATAATAAAATGAAGATTATTATTATCCACATTATTATTTAACCAATATTGACCCTAAAATATACTAAGTCAAAATATGAAAACACAAAAAAAGAAAAAACATATGTCTCTTATGAGGATATAGATGTATTAACAAGTTTTGGATGTAGTAGCTACACGTGCCAGGAGTGCTACTGAACATTACACTATTCTACCTCTATGATGCCCATGTCTTCTCTTTACCAACTTCCTATAGCTGAATGTTACAACTTAAGGTTTGTTCAAACTAATACAGTCCACTGAATGTAGATAAGACACTGTATCTGTGGCCTATATTCAGCCTTTATTTCAACAAATTGCATGATATAATTATTTTGAAAATGTATCCATTTTTCAAATACAAGAATTTTGTTCAATTTAACAAAAGCCAAACACTAATGGTCTATACAGGACATTATAATCTCTACTTTAACACGCCAGACCTGAGCGGACAAAATTATATAAATTTTAATGAACTCGAGTTGGACCATAGCAAGTAGTGAATTTTTACATTTTAAAAATATATAAAAGGTGTTTTATAAGAGAATTGACAAAAACAAAAGGTAAGTGTAAATTAATTAATTGATTCAAAGCAAATGTAATATAATGTTACATACCTTCTGATAGGTACTATTTTATTACTGGATATCTAAAAAAAAAATTATTACGGGTTATTGTTATTTAAAATTGCCTCGACTACTCACAATTTGTATCTAATCAATTTATAACTTGATATTAAACAAAATGGATTACAGTTGAATGAGATTTATAAATACACAACTTAACTAAACAAAGATATTGAAATGACAAACAACCATTTGACAATAAATAATTAACTCTGAGTTCAAACTATAAAAGAAATAATGTAGGGAAATATGATTGTAATACTTAATTCTAGGATTGCTTACAATGTTTATTTGTTTGGTATGGAGATGGATAAAGGTAATTGTCTTATTGATCACCACAAAGTTTGTTACATTATAGTTTCCAACGAATTTTCTTCTACAATCTTTTAATAAGACATTTACAATAATACACTTACTTTGACTTGATATTGATACTCCCTGGCCTAGTTGATTAATTCTATGTTGAGGCATTATATAAAAACCTAGAATGTAACAAAAGACCAATACTATTTTGACTGTATAATTTTTTTTTTTTGAAAATGTAACAATTTTTTTTTTTTAATATATTCACAAATATATTACAAATCTCTAGTAATACTTGAAAAAATTCAAAAAAAAAAATTTTGTATGGTGTACATTACCATTTCTGTGAAATTCTTGCCTACGTTACTTTCCGATTTTTGGCTATTTTACATAGTAACTCTAAAGTTTTTATATCTAACTTTTTTTTTCACTACACAGCTAAATTCTATGCACCTTTCTGAATATAATCATATATAGAAGTTGTGTATAAAATAGATATTACTATTTTTGGTAAATTTTTTGAAAAAAAAAAGTATAAATTTACCTTTTTTCGAAAAATATTTAATTTTTTTTTGAAAATGTAACAATTTTTTTTTTCTAAATATATTCACAAATATTACACAAAACTTTTGTATTTCTTGGAAAAATGTGTTAAGCTATTGATTTTGGATGATACAGGTTTTTCTAAAAATGTTAACTTCATTTTTTGACATCTAACATACTTACTCCAAAACTGTTTAAAAAAAAAACATTTTTATTACATAGATTAATTCTATGCATCTTTCTGGGGAAAATGATGTCTTATAAGTTAGGTTTGTATAAAAATAATATTTTTTTATGAATTTTTAAGAAAACAAAACTTTTAACATACGCCGCAAATTTCATAAATAACAAGAAACAGTTATTTCTTCAATTTAAATCTCTTTGTTATTATATTAGTTAAAAACATGTTCTTGGCTTGGACATGGGCTTTTTTAAAGGTAAGTGCATTATTATTTGTTATAATTAGATCTTCAACCACATTGTGTAAAAAACACAGTAGAAATTATAAAATGTGAAACAAACATTTTACCAAGGGTAAGTTACAAAATAACTTACTTAAGATACAAAATAACTTGTATCCTACCTCATCAATTGGATACAAAATTAAATTATTCTGTGGCCAAGGAGGCATTTGTCCAGTAGCAGCTATCCTGATAGTATGCAGCATCAGTTGACAAGTAATCACTTTTCTATTGGCATCTGTTTCATTATTTAAACAGTTAATCCAATTATCCCAATTGGTTAAAAATGGTAAGTCTTTAAAAATGGCTGATATCAAACATTCCCCACCATCTTGTAGCTGTAACATTCAAATATTTGAATGAGTAAACTTTTTATTGCAAATGATTTTTTTTTGCTCTGAATGTCTTTACTTTTAGTTTAAGCTAGTTTTAGTAACTAAAAAAGTTCTGATAAAGAAATAAATATGAATAGAAATAAAGAACTCGCTGTAAAAAGGCCAATTTTCTATGATTGCAAAAAAGTTAAATACAGTAAACACTCTCTAATCCGGATCTCTGATATCCGGCCGTCATATGCCATCATATAAAAAATAATAAAAATACAATTTTCTATACAAAAATAATATTTTCGGCCCGAATAGTAGTGAACGATGTTTTTGAGCTGGGCACTGGGCAGTAGTGCGGTTCGGATTCAATAACAAAAACAAATCATGACTCATTACGAAGCTTTTCAAGCACTTGAACAGCTGATAGACTACGTGGAAGAACAAGAAGAATCCTCACCGGCTGATCTCCTACTTTTTCGTAGATGGAGAGATATTACATCTAAGAAGCGTTTCAACGGGCCAAGCAAGCTACCATTACATCTTTTTTAAGTAAAAACTGACGTGAGTACAAATTACTGTACTGTAATGAAAACTAACATTTATCGTACGTTCATCAAAATTTCACGTGTACAATCCCGTACTGTTTTATTTTCTAATCTTCATTTTTCGTTTGATATTTTTAGTTAACACTGTAGACCTAATTAATTGTTGTTTGTGTACTTTATGCTGAACCTCATTCAGCTTAAAATAAATAGATTTTTAAACATAGCTATTTTAATATTTATTTAATTAACCTACCTTTTGTTGTTTCGGTACTTTTGTTACCGGTTACCGTACCGGCAAACTACGGCAAATTACATAATAGTACAGTTAAAACGTAACGTCTATATATTACAGTAATTTGAAAAACCATAGTGAATTTTTAGAATATTGTGGTAAAGCTACAATTTATCGTAAGCGCAACGCGTTTTAGCGCTAAAAATGTAAATTTGCTACGTTTTGTTCACGTTTAAAACCACTTTAACTATATAAAAATAGCCACTCCGAGATCCGGATTTTTCGATATCCGGATTGGCCGGCACCACATTAATCCGGATTAGAGAGTTTTTACTGTAATACCATCTTTTAAAAGAATAACTTTTTCAAATAATATAAATTCTGTTCATGTGTTTTTACAGCTCTTTATGCAACAATAATTTTGAAACCTAGTATCATATTTAGAGGTACACAAAATGGAGGTCTTAATGAAATTTATTATTCTACAAAAATTAAAAATGTTTTGAATATGTCCTGAGAAATTTGAGTGGGAACAAAAATATTCTTAAAAATAGTGTTGTGAAACAGAACTGTTTATTTTTTCAAAAACTTAAAAATTGTATGAATTTTCCTCACAATGTATGTTTTTGTACGTCATGTTGATGTATCTACAGATGATAAAACGAGCATTTTTAAAGTGTTAAAAGATAACTGAGATTTTATTATACATTTTAAATAATCGCATTTTTGGAACTTATAAATGAACATGTAGATAATCATAATGTAGACATTTAAAAAATATTTTTTCAATAAAATTTGGAGATAAACAATTCTTTCAGTGTGCCCACAGAATAGAGGTCATAAAATTCCCATTTTTTCTCTCGAATTTCCCGATTCAAGAATATCTGTTCGGACACCTTGGAATTAAGAAAACTCTAAAATGTCTAAATATATTAATAATTGCAGTTTTCGTGGGGAAATTAGTAAAATGCTGTTTAAGCTGCATTATTACACATGTTTACTGTACAAGAATAAAACTAGACTATAAGTGTTTACATTTGGTAGTTACAGTACTAAAACTTGGTTTTCTAACGCCTACTCAATTATGGTGTTACAGGAAAGAAAATCACACAACTAATTGTTAAAAACACTTTTATATCTTTAATTTACACACTATATATAAAACAAAAGCTGACTAAATTACACCAAAAGAATAAAAATCCAAACGATTATAACCTACAACAGAAAAACACTTAATAGTCTGTGATTTTTTTTCTGCTTTTTTTGTTCAATAGATTTTTGTGTGCAATGTCCCGCCATTTCTTTATGAACATGACATCGGCGGCCAAAACTTCTTTTTGTTGCTCAATGTAGGTGGCTGCCAATTGAAGAGCTGCTTTTCCCTCTGCGTGGCTCATTTTGTCCTCTGTACTTTCCTTGGTATCATTGTCGTCATCATCTTGTTTTTCAATTTCGTATCGAATGACACATTGAGCGATATCATTGTTATTCAAAATTTAATTTTCCAGCTCCTTCTCAGCATTTATCCACTCAACAACATCGTCGAAGGTAGTTGTCATTTAGCAGTGCCATGTTATCATCAGGGTCGGTGTTGAGAAAATTAGGGTTTGTAGGAGGGTCTCCTTTACTGGATGCAATGTTTAGAATGTTTAGCTACACTTTCTACCAGGATTTCTGAATTGTTGATGGTGGGATCTCATCATATGCCTTGGCACACAAGTATACAATATCTTACATATTCACTGATTTTACAGCTTTCACAAGATCAGTGACATCATTTTCCAGTTTAGAAAGGACTGACGAGAAAGTAGCCTTAAACCCTGCAACAGCTATTTTAACCCTGCAACACGTTGCGCTAAGTGGACAATTTTCAGCTGCAGCGACAAGTAAAAACATCAATGTTCCATTCAATGTTTCACTTACTAAAAATCTTCTAATCGAAATCAATTTGACATCAATGGAAAGCTGAAGATCAGAACTTGCATTTTCATGTGACTAAAAGTCTAAAATACGTAATATATTATATGATTTAATTAGATGAAGTTAGTGTTACATATTGGTGAACTTGAACAGTGTTGGCGAGTTGTCATTTGGTCTCAAAGATATGTCACTTTTGTTTATTTTTCACAAGCTCATATTTTTATTTAGTCTACTAAATTTTGGTACTGTCTTATAGATAAATTCTTCCTCTTTCAATCTGTGTTTTTAAAAATCTTGTAGCATCTATGCTTCGGAAGGTATGAACAATTACCTGTGAAAACACAATTTCCAAAGATTTTGCCGAAGTTTCACGATACTTCACGAATTGTCAAACATCGATTATTAGTTCTATGTTATAGGAAGATTTTGTACAGTTATAAAGTAGAGAATCTGGTCTTTGCGTCTATATGTTATATGTCTATGTTTCTTGAACATAAAGCCAGTAAATTATCGCGTGAAAATAGGCTTCCCTCTCCTATTCACAGTTTATCCATTGTGTGTTAAAGAATCGAGTGTGCTCGTTTTATTTTGTAAGTGTAATTATGTGAATATATTTAGTGAATTCAAGTGACACTTGAACTAACTATTTGAGAAAATATATAGTTAATTTATTTTATAATACATAATTTAGTGTTTCAAGTTAATATTATTCAGTGTAGTTTTATGTTTTAGGCCTAGACTATCATTCAGTTTTTATTATCAT